>JASCZW010011177.1:0-33061 GCA_034211315.2 Aedes japonicus | reverse complement strand
AATCTCATGCGTGGTATTAAGAAGAAAGATCGGGCTTTGGATTTGGAAAGAAATACGGTAGTCAAATACATAAACCAAGATTATACATTGTATTTATATTCCTAAATATTTCACACGACTATCGGTTGAGAGACTCGTTTTGGAGGACGAGTTTAAAGTGATAATTTAACTACAGACACCCTTTATACTCTTTAATAAATTTCTATTTAAAACAAAACTTTCCTCTACAGGTATGAAAAATACCTTCACTGTGGAAAATTTAGTTAAAAAGTTTTTTTTATATTAGATTTTTTTCAAAGTTTTGAGAAAATTTCGTTTATATTTTTTTTTAAATATATGCATTATAAAAAAAAGTTGTTCTCAGATGAATCGTTTTTAAGTTATGAATTTTTGAAGTCAGTGATGTTCGGAAAAATCGGAAAACTTCAATTAACATTTGACAGGAAAATTGGCAACCCTGAATTTTTAAATATTGTTTTTTATTCATATATCCATGAATTCTATGCGTGGACAATGTTTCGTAACAATCTGAGAAACTTCGGGCCAATCAATACGATAGTAGAAAAAAATCTACGTATGTTGACAAGTGTGATATCTAGGGTAAGGGTACCTCCCTCCAGTGTTGATCCAGTCTTAAGCTTGAGCCAAATTAAAAGAGAAACAATAATAATAATCTTTTAAACAAAAATTATAGAAACAATAATTAAAGAAGAAATTTCGATAATAGTAGGCCAATTTTAAGGGAACTAGTGTAATGATAGAAGTATTTAGAATTGTTAGTTCAGGGCTTAATTTTGTAAATACCTTTAAGTCGACGTTAAATATCAGACACCAAAATAATAGCAGCAAAAAAAATTCACACATAATTCAACAAAACCGATTGTTAATTTCACAATAATAGAGTTATATCTACATTAGAAACTGTTTATGGGGATGTTAATGCTTCTCTCTGTAAAATTCTCGAACTGTCTGTGGTACACCCGACATCATCAGGCTCCGTACGGTATCCTGAGGTACGCCCACCGTGACGATTCTCCATCATCTCTTGAAATCTTCGGCAAATCATCGGCAAGATCAATCATTAAACAAATGGTATTAATCTTAGCTTTGAAGAGTTTCCGCTTAACTAGAGCCCAGTATTTCTCTATTGGGCGAAGTTCTGGACAGTTTGGTCGATTGACAGTTTTTGCACATATCTGACCTCTTGTATCATTCCATGACGGATTTCGCTTAGTGACAAGAGGCCAAATCGGGCCAAAACAGACATGAAGAGTCGTGGATTCTGATTTAGGGTAGCAAACGCGTTTGCAGACATTTTTTCTCGCACACATCCTTATCGATACGTTCGGTAGTGACGAAACTTTCGTATTTTCGACCACAACTATATATGTCCTTCTTCGGGAATGTTTTCTGTCCAGAAATGTTCGGCAACGGCTGTCCTTCGCATTGCGGTGTAAAAAGCCAGACCCGGAAGCTGTTTAAAGTCTTCAAGTATGTATGATTCATTGTTCGTTATGATACAAGAAAATGTTTGCAAAAAATTGGTGTAAAGCCTCTTACTTTTCGGCTTTTGCAGTGAAATTTTGCTTACTATACAGTTTCGTTACCTTTTCACTTTGTACCCTATTGCCTCGGCTTCACTTCTGGTCGGGAAGATCGGGATTTTCCTCTAACGGCTGTCCCTTTCTTGTCCATTTGCCGAGGACATACTTTTCGATTTGTTCCATCCCAACTTTCCGATCCACGAAGTCTGGATCAAATGATTTACAAAATAAAAACACGGTCCTTTTCGGTAGTTTAAGTTTCTTGACAGGATCGTGATAAATTCGGATTTTTCTAAACGTAACAAGAATGTCACATGTTGTACCACGAAATAAAAGCAGATTTCAGCTGTCATATAAGTGAAACATTTCAACGACCCGTGAAATAATTCATTACCTACACTGAAAGAAAAGTGTCCTAAATTTAACGTAGATAGGCTTTATTGACATTGATCAATTGTAAATGGTTTTTCATTCCTCTCCCGTTTCTTCATTTTAACCCGTTGAAACTACAAATATTGAACATGTTTTGTACAAACACATCAGAACCACTAAATAATACTGGCAAAACACAGTATGGATAAAATTTATCGCCTCCATTCATTTTAATACTGTTTTCTAATTCTATTCAGACATGAGAAAAATCGATTCAATTGTTTTTCGAATCATTTCTCTAATGCCAACTAAAGAAATTTCGACTAAAACATCGCCAACGGGGAGGAAGCAATATAGCTTATGCTCACGAGCAATATCATTTTCATAATTTATGACCATCTTTTATCGCTAAACGGCTCGACGCTGGAAGAAAAACGATGTCGAATTCATGTTTTATAGCCCTACCGGAATGAAAGTTACTGCTCATAATATGCGGGGTTCATCTCTTGCACGGACGCGTCGGCGTTGGTGCTATCTTTATTGTAGTCGCACTCGTTGAAAGAAGTGGATGTTAATGAGTATTTATATCATTAACATCAGACAGATTTTAGATCGTTTTCAATTTTTAGATCAATCGTATCCAAAGCAACTCAAATGACAATAATTCGTGCCACTGGCAATCCTACTGTAACATAATAAACAATCATCGAAACTCTTCATCAGGACGAATCATCAATTCTCGTGCAAACTCCCAACAGAGCTGCTGCTGCCGCCGACCGCATCTACAGGAAAGTGATACTCCTGTGTGGTCCGTCCAGCAGCCCTGCCGTTACTCTGACCACCTGTGTCCTTAAACCTTCAGCATTCCAGCTTGACTTTGTGGTTGTTGTCGTAGTGGTCGAGCATGGCATATCATCTTTGCCAGTCGCTTTTTCTTGATTGGTTGAGACTAACGATACGGATTCAAATGTCAGTCAGTCGGTTTCTGGAAGCGGTGAGCGTTTCTACTAATTTCATGCTTCTTTAATGTAGTATTGGGCGATTTGAATCAATGAAAGAAATGGAATTTGTGTCAAGTTGGTTGTACAGATTTTATAGTTTGCTCTTGGTTTATCAAAAATTGTCACGGTTTCACCAAAACAACGTAGATATTTGCTTAAACGTCACTAGTATCGGCGTTGCATTGTTTTTTCTTAAATCTAGAAATGCGTTGTAGTTCGAAGAAGAATTTTCTGAAAAATCAATTGTAATGTTAAGAGACATAAAAAAGAAATCGTTTCTATTTTTTCCTGCGCAGCGTTCGTTCAATACTGACTAAATGTTTTCTAAACTTATTACCACCAGGGTTAAAGTTGAGCTTAGCTGTCGATAACTATAACGAGGTGTGAAATTCACGAAACTTATTGAACACGATTGATTTTTGATGACGATCTACAATGAACAAGCTGAGAACAATATTTGCCCTCGATACAGAAAACAATCAGAGTTTTGGGTTATGATGGAAATTTAATATGAGCTACTTTTAATTACAAGATAAGAAATAAGGGTCTCGAAACAGAGTAATATCTTTATTTGCTCGTACCGTAAAATGATACCCCCAAACAGAATTCCTTTTTTTGATTCCTGGCATTGATTTTATATTGATTGAAATCACATCTGCGTCACATGTTTGTCAAGAAATTGAGCTAAGGACTGCTTATCTGAAGCTCTTCAAGTGTTTCATATTTCCAAATCTTGCTTTATTTGCTCAACTGGTCTAATCATCTACCCTTTGTATTTTTTTTCGGCAGGATTTAAGTAAACACGATGTCAATGTTGTTGAAGGCACGAGAAAGAAAATGAAGTCCTTATGCGTCAATCCTTTTGGCTTCCACCACCTTGCTTGCGAGTAACTGTTGTGGATCTTACGATATGGTAAGTATATTTATTTATTATTGATTCGTCAACAGATAAAATTTTTTATCCCAATGACAATAAAACTGGAAACCGCAACATTTACGTTTTTGAAATGTTGTACCGTATTCTTTTTGCCGAGATTTCTGTACAGCTTGTAGAATTGTACACTGCGCTCGTGAAATGCTTTTTTTTTCGACGGCAATTCGAGCAAAGCTAAGCAAGCATGAACAAAACAAAAATACTAGCAGAAAAAGAGTAGACAAAGGAGAGAGACTAACACATATTCACACTCATTTATCTCTGACATCGTTTGTTGTTAAGCATTGGCACCACTAACGCTAGTGTCGGTTAAGTGCATCTAACCACAAACTCTACAACTCTGATATGTGTCGGGATAGGGATGAGCGTATTCTTACGGATGCAGCACTTCTGAATGGAGAACAGGCAGAGGACCAAGACAACATAGGAAGTGCCGTCGACGATGCAACAAGCGATTGATATGTGCCTCCTCCGACAAAATGTAAAGTTACGGATGCCATCCAGCAACAGAAGAGCAACATATCGGTTGGAATGAATCGTATTGGATCAAAACTTCAAAACAAAATGAAGTTGGATGTTGGCTATATTAGGTTTTGGAATTCCGAACAACTGCAGGAGGAATAAAAGGATTGGGTTATCTGACCCACCTAAAACAAAGGTGAAAACTGGACTGCGAATTCTATGGTGCGACCACCGTCCTCGAGTACCGCCTATAAAGTGCTATCCCAAATCATCTAGCAGTGACTCGTCACCACTAGCTAATAGATTCGTGAGAAGTTACCAGGCCGGCTTCATCGAAGAACGGTCTGCAACGAGATCGAGTCTAAGCTGTGTGGCTGATCTCTCAAAAGTGTCGTGTAGGTATAGAGTCCTACAAATCAACTACACACCGTGTCCAGCATATTCTCATATAAAATGAAAACTCTATTTATTTCAAATCGATAATCCAGATTTTATTGATAACTTTTCTCCATTATATTGCAATATAATACTGATCCACTACAGCATATGTTTTGGAATAACACCGCCTTTAACCTTATTGACTAGCTCCAGACGTTTTTCGAAACCGTCACAGGTGGCAGGCACGACTTCCCATCGGCATTTCGTCCCAAATTCGTTTGATTACGTTTTTGAATTGGTTCATATTAGACGCCCTGTGGTCATTTACCTTCACCAAGCAACGTGACCATACGAAATAATCCAAGGGATTCAGATCTGGTGAACTGGGAGGCCATTTATTGTTGTCAAAAGTCGGTCAAATTTTCTCGGCACCAGCCCTGAACGAGAATTTGCAGTATGCGATGGTGCTCGTCCTGCTGAAACACATAGTGATCATCTCCAAACACCTCTTGTACATATGGCTTGACAACTTTCTTTAAAACTTCCGTTTTATAATATACGGCATTCACTTTAACGCCATTTTCAATGAGAACCAGTAGTAATTTGCCTCGCTTGCAAATTCCTCCTGGAAACCATCACTGGCGCAGCACTTTTGAACCTCGGAATATTCCCGGGGAACAGTTCTGGACATTGTGGGATAGTTGCAAGACGAATAACTTTTCGTCTGAAAAAAAAACTTCTTGCCCACCGTGCCGCACAAAAGCAGACTCGCTCTTTCGAGTCGTTCTGCTTGGAAGGTTCCAAAACTTCGTGAACCTTACGTTTCTTGAAAGCTTGGAATCCGAGATCATTTTGCAGAATATTGTGTATTGACGATCTCGAAACATTCAGATCTGGGGCCATTTTACGTACAGAGCGCTGTGATTTTCGTCTAATCCATTCCCTGACCACTTTCACAAATCGTGTACGTCCGCACCATTACGGTACGATCGGATTTCTTCCGGTGCATCCAACGAGCAGGTATCACGCTACCTTCGGATGCGTTACCATCCGCAAGACTACACCAACACATACGTGAAGCATGTTGGTAGTTGCACGACACCAATGCAAGGAAAAGTATGTGAGAATATATTGGACACGGTGTATTCATCAACATCAAAGCCGCATATGATACAGTTAACCGAAAGATCTAAGGAAAATCGTGTACGAGAACAGCTTCCCAGGAAGCTGAACCGATAATCAAGGCTGCGATGAGTGAAACCCAATGCTGGATATCGAGTGGATTATCGGGTTCATTCGAATCCTGCAGCGGGCTTGCTCAAATCTTGTGCCTGCTGCTCAACTGTGCTCTTGAGTTTGTTATGAGAAGAGTGGCTTTCAACATGCTGGGCACAATTCCCAATAGATTCTGTCAATTTAAGTGCGAAGCAGTGAAGATTAGGTTGAAGAGCAGAGCACGGCAGGGCCCGACTAAGCAGTAGTTGCAACTTCATCGACGGAGATGAGTTCGAGGTAATCGTCGGATTTGTCTATCTCGGCTCACTTGTTACCTGCGAACAATGGTTACAGCCGTGAGATCCGTGAGACGTGGGCAGTGCTGAGGAGGACTTGCGAGCACTCAGAGGTTTTGAGCTAAGTGTGTTAAGAACCATCTTTGTCGGATATTGGAAGACAAAGTCTGGAGGTGGAGGTTGAACCAATAACTTGTGCAACTCATTAGTGAACCCAGTATTCGTAAGGTGGTCAAATCTGGACGCATTAACTGCGAAGATATGTTGCGAGAATGCTGGACAACTAATCCGTGAAAAAGGTATTTGATGGTTGGACCATGTGGAACAAGATCTAGTGAGTACAAGGTGTCCACAAGATTAAAGAGAAGCAGACGTGAACCGAAAGCGTTGTACAATCGCTAAAAGTTGCCAAATAAACCGTTACAAATGTAATTAAAGTGTTTGGAGAACGTTTGTCGACAGCCAGGAAGTCTGGATCGAGAAATCGAAAACCGGAAGCCGCTGAGACGACAAGAGAGTTGCCGGTAGTTTCAAGCGAAACCCTAACCTATCTCTCGAGATGCCGCAAATAAGCTGGGTGTATCGTCTACAACCGTGCATCGAGCCAAAAAACGAGCCGGACTATCGACTTACAAGAAGGTAGTGACTCCAAATCGCGATGATAAACAAAATACGACGGCCAAAACGCGATCCCGGAGGCTGTACACGACGATGCTGACGAAGTTTGACTGCGTGGTAATGGACGACGAAACCTACGTCAAAGCCGACTACAAACAGCTTCCGGGACAGGAGTTTTATACGGCAAAAGGAAGGGAACGGTAGCAGATATTTTCAAGCACACGAAACTGTCAAAGTTCGCAAAGAAATATCTGGTTTGGCAAGCCATCTGTACCTGTGGCTTGAAAAGCAGCATTTTCATAGCTTCCGGGACTGTCAACCAAGAAATTTACGTGAAAGAGTGTTTGAATAAACGTCTGCTGCCTTTCCTGAAGAAACACGGTTGTTCCGTACTGTTTTGGCCGGATTTGGCATCTTGCCATTACGGTAAAAGGCCATGGAGTGGTACGCCGCCAACAACGTGCAGGTGGTTCCCAAGGACAAGAACCCTCCCAACACGCCAGAGCTCCGCCCAATTGAGAAATACTGGGCTATTGTCAAGCGGAACCTAAAGAAGACCAAAAAAACTGCTAGGAACGAGCATCAGTTCAAGGCAAACTGGCTTTCTGCGGCGAAGAAGGTGGACAAGGTGGCTGTACAAAATCTGATGGCAGGAGTCAGAGCGTAAGGCCCGGCAATTCAGTTTGGAAAAGCGGAAGCCTAACTGAATATTTTTCCTGAATTTTATACTAATTGAACTTGAAAAAGAAATTTAATTTGATTTTTAAATAAACGATTTCACCGATTTACACGCGTTTTCCCCTTGACCAAATTTTGACCGTATCACCCTTTACCAGGTTATGTTTTCAATTACGTTATACCAAGAAATCAAACAACTGATTCTATCTTAAGAAAGTATTTTTGTGAACGATATTTCAAGCAGAGACTCAACAGCAATTAATCGACATTAAGCTGGCAAATTGATTTAAGTGAGAAAATTGAGGTTTTTTCTAGTAAAATAAAAATAATAAAACAAACAAAAATTGAGTCTGGAATAGCTCAGTTCATAAGAGCTCGGTTAACCTAACCGAAGATTAATGAGTTTGATTCTCGATCCACTCAAAGGAATCTCTCGGGTTGGAAATTTTCAAGATTCCTGGGCATGGACTACCAATGTTTTTGCCAAAATATATACAATTTCATGCATTTGTGTTGGCAGAGATGGATCTCAGTTAAAAACTCTGGAAGTGTTCTAGAACTTTAAATTGCAAGCAGTTGAAAGCTCGTTGAACAAACTGTTAGTAGAAGAAAAAGAAAAAAAATAGAATTGGGTTATATCAGGGATACAACCGCAAGGTAAACGTAGAAAGTGCGTTGTGTGTCCCTTCTTATGAAATTTTCTACATACTGATCCATTGGTTGTGGTTGTCAGTTCGAGGCTTAGTTAAAAATCTCTGTCGGATTTGCCACTCTCGAAATAATGCCTCAAACAATAAAAAATATAGTAAAGGTGTTTCGATCAAAATTTGGTCGACTTAAACTTGACGCATTTTCTTTTACCGTGCGTTACACGACGACAACCCACCTCCAATGTCGCAGCAATACTTGGAAAGTCTTCCATCGTATAACCTTCGACTTCCCCAAGTCATTTTCAGTGATGACGATATTCAGAAAGCTCTCAGCGCTGTCGATTCATCTAAAGGTCCTGGTCCCGATCTCATTCCGCCCGTCTTTGTCAAAGAATGTGCTCAGTCGCTGTCTGTTCCCGTCGCAGCGATTTTCAACCGATCCTTGATCGAAGGGTATTCCGGATGCTTGGAAACTGGCATCAATAATTCCAATCCACAAGACTGAAACACACATTGCGTGGAGAATTATCGACCGATATCTATTTTGAACTGCCTAGCGAAAAGTTTTCGAGAGTCTATTACATGACGTGCTGTATCCTGCCTTGCAACCTGTGATATCCGAGCATCAACATGGATTCGTAAAAGCGGTCAACAACGTCGAACCTCATGACGTACACCCACAGTGTGATCAATGAGCTGGAAAAGCGGTGTCAGGTTGACGCAATCTACGTTGACTTCTCAAAAGCGTTTGACAAGGTACCTCACGTATTGGCAATTGAAAAGATTGAACCGCCTGGGACTACCTTCTTGGATCATTCAATGGCTGAAATCATATCTGTCTGCGCGCAAAGCTTTTGTCAAAGTGCACGATGCTGGGTCGAATGTATTTGATATTCCTTCCGGCGTCCCGCAAGTGGTCATCTTGATCCTCTGATATTCGTACTCTTTATCAATGATATGTGCGATAGCCTCAAGTCTGGGAAACTGCTCTGTACAGATGACTTAAAGCTGTTTCGCGTGATTAAGTCGCTTGTGGATTGCGGTGCACTGCAAGCTGATATTGAACGTGTTTCAACTTGGTGCGAAATGAACGGAATACAAATGGATGCGGCGAAATGTAAAGTAATGGCGTTCACTCGATGTCGGACTACTGTATCTTTTGCCTACGAGCTGAAAAACTTGCCATTAGAAAGAGTCACGTCGATCAAGGATCTTGGCGTCATACTTGATAGTAAACTTCGCTTTAACGAACACATCTCAGTGACAACTGCGAAAGCCAATGCGATGCTAGGTTTCCTACGCCGGAACACAGCCCATTTCAATGACGTGCATGCGCTGAAGGCCCTGTTCTGTGCTTTAGTTCGCAGTGTACTTGAATATGGAGTGCAGGTTTGGGCTCCGTATCATGCCGTCCATATAGCTCGTATTGAGAGAGTCCAGAAGCGCTTCATGAGGTATGCTCTACGTGGCCTGCCATGGAACGACCCAGTGAACCTACCGCCATACGAACATCGATGCGCACTCCTCGATTTACAACCGCTGGTGAGTCGTCGAGTGATGCTGCAAAGGTTGTTCATTTTCGACGATAGCTTAAGTGCAACATCGACTGTAGCAACCTTCTCGAAAATGTGAGGTTTTATGTACCTACTCGTCAGCTCCGAAAGTCGGCAACTGCTGTGGATCCCCAGCCATCGAACAAATTACGGCCTGAACAATCCACTGGATTTATGTTGTAGACGTTTCAATGAAGTGTGTGACTGTTTCGATTTTAATGTTAGCAAAGTAGTTTTTAAATATAGAATTAAGAGTGTCGATTAACCAGTCTGTGCGACTTTTGTGTCGAAGATGTTGTCAAATAAATAAAATATATTGCACTCCCCTCATTTTGAAGACGTGTGCATGTAACATCATGCCTCTATTTTAATTTTTAGATTAGCACTTCAGTTATCAAAGTTATGGACGAATACGGCTATCCTGGGAAGCTGACCAGACTCATCAAAGCAACAATGGACGGTGTGCAAAACTGCGTAAGGGTTTCGGGTGAACTATCCAGTTCATTTGAATCTCGTCGGGGACTGCGACAAGGTGACGAACTCTCATGCCTTCTATTCAACATCGCTCTGGAAGCTGTAATGCGACAAGTCGGGCTCAACAGCCGGGGTACGGTTTTCATGAAACCTGGTCAATTAGTGTGCTTTGCGGACGATATGGACATTATCGCAACATTTGGAACGGTTGCAGAGCTGTACACTCGCCTGGAACGCGAAGCAGCAAATTTTGGACTGGTGGTGAATGCGTCGAAAACAAAGTACATGCTGGTAGGCGGAACCGATCACGACCACCTAAGAAGTAATGCCACGATAGACGGGGATACCTTCGAGGTGGTGCAGGAATTTGTTTACCTCGGATCCTTACTGACGGCTGACAACAATACGAGTCGTGAAATTCGAAGGCGCATCATCAGTGGAAGTCGTGCCTACAACGGCAGGGCAGGGCAGAATGCCGGACAAAAACCCTGCAAAGTTGGTGTTTGCTACTGATCCGGTGGACACAGGAAGGCGTGGAGCGCAGGGAACACGATAGGCGGACCAGGTGGAGCGTGCTCTGGCGAGCATTGGGCGTGACCGAGGTTGGAGAGTGGCGGAGGCCACAGTGACGACAAAAAGAAGCTGGAAGTTGCGCCTTCAACCGTGGATAGAGTCAAAAAACAGACTGTCGACTTAAAAGAAAATGGTGACTCTAAATCGGGACGATAAACAAAACACTTCGGCAAAAGTACGATAGCGAAAGTTGTACAGGACGATCCTGACGAAGTTGGATTGCGTGGTACAGGACGATGAAACTTTCGTGAAGTCATACTTTAAACAGCTTCCTGGACAGGAATTATATACGGCAATCGGACTGGGAAAGATAGCAGATATTTTCAAGCACATTAAATTGTCAAAGTTTGCGAAGAAATATCTGGTGTGGCAGGCCATCTGTACCTGTGGTTTGAAGAGCAACGTTTATATTGCGATCGAAATCGTCAACCAGGAAATTTAGTGTCTACAAAAACGTCTACTGTCTTTTCTGAAGCGACACAATTGTTCCGTTCTATTTTGCCCAGATTTGGCATCTTGTCATTACGGTAAAAGGCCATGGAATGGTATGCTGCCAACAACGTTCAAGTGGTGTCCAAGGACAAGAACCCTCCCAACACGCCAGAGCTCCGACCAATCGAACAATATTGGGCCATCTTCAAGCGGAACCTTAAGGAGACTCAAAAAGCTGTTGTGAACGAAATTATAATATCGCCAAACATGGGATATGAACACTAGTCCTTGGTGTGATAGGTTTGTAGCTTATTTGCTAAGCCAACTCAGATTGTTGAATATTAAACTCTGAGTATCTATGATATGCTTCACGTTTGCATTGAAACCAATATCTTCATCGTAATGAGAAGAAAGAACACGTTTTACAAAACATGATTGGAGTAATGCAATTTTAACGGTATATAGAACTGCCCATAAAATCATGTCCTGTTTATGTATTATGAATGTATGGCACAATGTTTTTCAGAACAATAATAAAGTATTAATCAATTGCAGCAGTTAAAAAAGTATTTTTAGATCGACCGTTTGTCAGAATGATACAAACAATAGGAGAGGGACAAACCGCTCCAAACTTGACATGCAATACGTTTATATATTATATACGTATATATTTAACATGGAATGAAACCTAGCGAAATAAAAAGAAGAAGACAATTTCAACCATATGTCACCTGCTTTTGAATACCCGGAAAAGGGAAACTTATATTTTCAACCTTTCCATATGCATATGTGTATAGGAGCAAAAGTTGGTGATTTTTAAGTTAAAAGTTTAAACACTTAACTAATTGCACTTAATTGAAAATTTAATCAAAAACATTTGTAAGTTTTCTTGATCAAATGGTGTAAAAATTAAATCATTCTGTGCAGTCAAACGAGAGTTATTAGCGTTCAAAAACCTTTCACTTTTGCGTAACGCTCTTATTTTTAAAAAAATTTAAATGACACCCGGTTTATAAAAGAGAAGCGTAGTCCTACGTTAAAAGAAACAAAAAAAACTATATATAACATGTCATTGAAAGTGGTACATTGCCTTCGTTAAGACGTTTTTTTCACCTGATATTGACTGCGAAAACTAGAAAAGTGGCGTTATTTTGAAAACCGCAAACTACCAATGTCGAACAAAGAAAACAAATTTTGATGCAAACTAAAAATAATCTGCTTTTGATTTTATTCTGTCTCTTAACTGGCTTTTGTTCTGACAAATCTCTGGCATTTAACAAATGGAGGGAGGCTTCGAATTAAAAATGAACTGTGGATATTTTGCTGCGTTGATCTTTCATCACAATGTTTCCGCGTATTTTATAAACAGCTGAATGAAATTATAATATTTCGGAAATAAGCAAAACTTAAAAACTTTTAAAGTTATTCTGCATTTTTCACCATTATATTATATTTTCTATCAGTAAAAACCAAAAAACTACATAAAGACTGGACTCGGAAAAATTGAGACACACAAAAATGATCACCAAAAATTTAAATCGGATATTTTTAAAAATTTTCAGGGAATAAATAACTATACATGAGCTATGTTTTGGAATAACTTATTTATTAAATTTCTTCTGAATACTCGTACGTTTCTCTTAACACTGCTCATGAGATCTTGGGCGAGGGTTTGTCCATCTTCCTATACACAATTTCTCCCAGTTTTCTTCAAAGCTTCATCGGTTTGAATGTTTTTCCGCTTTTCTTCAACTTCTTCTTCATTATCGCCCAAAACTTTTCGATCGTAAGAAGTTCTGGTGTATTTGGCGGGTTCGCCTCCTTTGGGACCACATTAACGTCCTTCGCTTCGTACCAATCCATTACAGGCTTGGCGTAATGGCACGAAGCGAGATCCGACCAGAACAGCGTGGGACCACGGTGAGAGCGGAGGAAGGGCAGCAAGCGCCCGGCGGTTGTAACGAACGGTTTGCTGTACCGTCCGCACTCGCGGATCTCCTGCCACAACAGGTACTTCTTCGAATTTGTCCATCTTTCTTTTCCGGAACTTTTCCGGAACCTCCATGCGGAACGTACCGACAAAAAATTCGAGGCCGGGTTTGTTTGGTGTCCACCTTGATATATGTCTCGGCGTCCATGACGAGACAGCCTGGCGGGACCAGCCTCTCACGGTACAGCTTCCGCCTACGCAATTTGGCCACCATGTTTTGCTTGTCAGTCCGGTTTGGCGCCTTTCTGGTCGCATTTTTAACGAGTCCAATCTTTATTGTGTCAGATTCACCTCAACAGTTTCATCCAAAACTTCCATAACAGAATGAAATTGAAGTCAGTAGGAGTTTTACGTTCTGTACTTTTTAGTTTTTTTTTTTCATGTTTTTAGTTTACTACTCGCTTATATATTTGTGTTCATTGCGGGAGATTACCACTACTACTTCTCAAAATCTCTTACCTTCAGTCATACATTCTATTACTAGTTATGTTGCTTCTTGAAGATAAGGTTTGTTCGCGATGAAATCTGGACAGATTAAATTTGGAATAGATCAAAGAGGGGCTGTGCAGAATTCTTTGCAACCGATTTAGCTGCTTTTATACAAGATTTTCAAGATTTATAGGTCACAACTCCGGGCAGTTAGGTGGATTTGCTTCTTTTGGTACAACATGGACTCTATTCGCTTTAGTATATACCACTCCAAAACATCTTTGGCAAAGTGACAAGATACCAAATTAGGCCAGAATAGCGAGGGAGCGTCATGGCTGCTTCTTTAGGCATTCTTCACGGTATATTCCGTTGTTTACCGTTTCGGTGGTGATGAAACTTTGGCTTGCTTGACCACAGCTGCATATTGCCTGCCAAACCAAATATTTTTGGAGAACTTGGCCTTTTTCTTCGTCCTGAAATGACCACACACTTAGAAATTATGAATTTTACACGAGACCTAATCCATGTTTGTAAATAGTCGGGGAACGTAAAGTCGGGGATCGTAATAGTTGGGGAACGTAAAGAAAGATTTCGTGTGAAATTATGTCTCCTGAAACTGACATATACGCAACTTGACAAAAGATGTGTTCGGTTGAATTTATTTTCTCATCTCTTTCAACACATTCTTAAACGCCAAAGGACGCTTGCATGTATCGGTCTCAGGGACAGAAATTTACACAAGATTTTGGTAATGTGCATCTATGCCATTTCATTGCATGAAAGTACAATAAAACGTTCCGGGAAGCTGCTTAAAGACTTCCAGCACACAAATTTCATCGTACATCGTGCCAGCCCGGCTGTCACATTCTGTTTATCAGTACGGTTCGGTACAGTTTTCACCTTGAGCGACTTTATACCTTGCCGGTGCTTGAAGTACACACACACTAAAAAATATGAGGACTACAAGAAACGCAATTTGAAAAAATTACACAATTTGAGTCGATGTGAAGATTTGCTGCAGTATATTTATGTTCTTTTGAAGGTATTCCAAATATCCATTATGAATACTAGTACGAGTCAATCGAATTAACATAATATTACATGGCCTTCATAAATTATATTGGTTGCTCGCCGTTGTCCTTTAAAATTACAAGACCATTCATGCAAACTGAAGGAGTCACTCCTCTTTGTTCGTATCATATACGCTTCAGTTATATCTCATCATTGGCAGTCATCGACGTTTGAACTTTCTTTTGTTCCTGCGGCAGCAAACTGAAATGCACATTTTTAAATCGGCTACTATTTGCACACTAGCAAGCCGCTGGTGATTGCCAAATCTAAATTAATTGCTCAGATGTTATATATTCATCACGCATCAAGGCAGGAATTATGATCTTTCATCGTCTAATATTGTTGACGGCAAATTGTCGCAGGGCAAAAGAGGAAATTTGATTTTGATTTTGAGTATTATAATAGTGTCTATCATATACATGTAACAATTGTAACACGAACTCCTGATTATCTAGCTGGGGTGAAAATTTACAGTCATTGCAATTCATTTTCTATCGAGCATTATTTTTAAGTATAGTTTTACATGTATCGAATACCTACATCGTCCTGAAATAATACATAAACTTGAAATGTGTCGTAGAAGATTACAATCCAAATTTAATTTGATGATGTAATTTTCTATGCAACAGATAATTATATCATTAAGGCCGCTCCAATTACGTGCATTCTATTAGTCACAAATTTACACGCTTTTTTTAAGTGTGCAGATAAAAATAAACATTGAATTTTCTGCGTTTCTAATGCACATAAAGGGAATGCTAGATTTGTCAGAAAATAATGGGATATTTCATGTAAATTTAAGCCAGATAACGCCTGAATCCAGCCTGTTGTATGAAAGATTGCCAATATTGTTGTATGGAACATGAAAAGTTGCAAACAATTTCGTTGTTTACGTCTCCTTTAGCTTGGATTGTTCCTAATCTTTTTAATATGTAGTTAACAACTTTTTTAAATGTAGTACAAACTTTTCTTCGTGAAAAGCCTCCAAAATTGTTGTCGACAGTAGCTTACTTATCAAATCGAAAACATATTTGGTTGACTGTTAGCGTGAGAAGAAATGCCAAAACACAATTCACTAAATTAATCACATTCTTCTGCGTTGAAACTGCGGTGGCTTAAAATTGACTGGAAATAACGCCCAGCAATGATTTCCTGACATGTTAATCATCCACTGACAACGCAGCGTGAATCAGGGCGCCGCCTACAATGGATCATCTAGCTGCCGCCAGTGGAATTATTTTGTAGCCAATAAATCATCTTAATTAGCGGACGCCAAAGTTGACTTCAAACCTTCGAAACCGTTAGATCACTCAAGAGAAAACAACATGCTTAGAAAATCATAATGCGAGGTCCCCCGAAAAAGAAAAAAAGACGTCGGTGGTATCTTCTGATAGATCAGCCCCACAAGCCCGGATGGTTGGGGTGAGAGAAAAACGACAATAACGACAGGTATATTTTTTTTCTGGTCATTACACCGCCGTTGATCTCGGACTACGTCAATGTTAGTTATGATACCGTTTGTCGACATTATGTTGTCGTAAACACGGTTCAATAATGAGAAACCTTTGACTGGCCACTGTTTTTTTCGGACAAGTGTTTGCTCTAGTTTGGAAACTAATCATTATGTAGTGGGAAGAACGGGAACAAGACAGTTCGAAGTGGTTTTTAATAGATATTTTTAACTTTCTCGTACGGCCAATGAAAACTCACCAATTATGATTATAAATCAATCAACTTAGTTTCAAGAGTTGATTTGTGTTATTGAGGTTGATATGTGATGATCGTAGCATTGTTTTTCAAACATTAATGACTGATATTTATTTTTGAGTGATTACATAATTAGATGTTGATAATAACTTTATCTCCACTTAGAACTTGATGATTTTCATTCATGTTAAAGGAAATGCTTTTGTTGTGCCTTTAAAAACAAGGCCAATAATGTAAATAACTTCGTACAAACTCTGATAACACAAAGCGTAGCTTTTCTTCCTAAGAGTTTTCTTTTTGACACACGAATTAATTTTATTTCATCCCGAACCCATTTCTCGATATGCTATTTAAAGCATCCACAAAAAAAAATTCGCAACGCTGAACCTGTTTCATTACCGAATGCAAATTAGTTCTTATTTTGCAGAGAGTCGGCCAACTTCAAAGGCATTCTAATCTTGAATTAAATTATTACTTTTTTCAGCATCCTAACTGGAACTTCATGTTTCATCTCATCGAAGAGAGAGAGAGAGAGAGAAAGAGAGATTTAAGAGCAACTTGCATTTTGTACGAATTCCAACATTGATTATGAAGCTTACAATTAACCACCAACCCAAATGTTGAACGAATCACAGCTATTCATAATGCTTAATTTAACTGCACCACACTTCTCGATCACCACATTTGAGAAAAAAAAATACCTTTACCTGTTGATCAGAATTGGGCAACATATACTACTATCCACGTTCCACAATTTACACAACAAGTGAAAAGTCAAGTCCCACAACAAAGAATAATTTTACTACATTCATTCCCAATTTACTGTAATGCATGATGTGACACCCAAAACAGATTTCAACACCCACAATGTGGATGAACTGCGCATGTTTCTTTAAATTCGATCGCATTTACTACGAAGTAGTGCACTGCATGGCACCAACCTTGAAATCACACACGCCAGCGGTGTTATTTATCACTTCCATTTCGAGTTAATGGAACATTAGCTTGTGCTCTACGATTCACACAGTCTAAAAATGTGATATGTGAGGAACAATAATGTGCTAATATTCAGTTCTAGAGCGACAAACCGCCTACCAGTGGAATTATAGCAGATTTAAAATTAAATTATTTAAACTCGAAATTCGCATGTTACACTTCAACGTTGGACCATGTTAAAAAGCAAAAAGAACTCATTATCCACATCAAACATGAGACGACTTTGTCTCAGATGTTAATATCGTGACAGGAGGCCTGCGTCTGCCAGCTTTTAACATATCTACCGGTATTACGCAAACGACCTCCTGATGAAGCTCATCAGTCCGTTGTCCACGAGGAAATTAAGTGCAAGAGACGCTTTTGGGAGGACAACTCTCCGGGTAAGTTCATCGAAACATTATATAACAGCACCGAGAGACGGAAAAAGCAAACGCGCACACACAACATCCTGCCATCTTGACCAAGAGCCCATGATGAAGGGCGCCTGGGTTCAGCGGACTCCATTCCGCAACGTAACGACGGGCGGTGGCCGTTGCTGCGCTTGGACCGGGAGAAGATCGGCAATGATTATACATCACTCAACAGCGGTATCTCACCTGCACTTTTTGAGCGAAATGCTGGTAATTTAGCAATCAACGTCAAATTCCGTCAGTTTTCGGTTTTCGAAAGGAATCAGTCGTAAAATTTCGCAGTCAAAGAGTTGCCTTCTAAATTAAAACGATGTGACAAATACACTGATTGCTATTTTTTTTGCTTCAATCTCTCGGCTGCTTTGATAATTTCGATAATACGAGTAGTGTTCGCAGAGGCGTCGGTAGGGTGATTTTAGGTTTCTCTGAAGATACTTCCTTTTTGACTGGCATTTGAAACAGAAATGCATAGTTTACACTCAGATTGGATATTGGTGAGCAATCTGCATTGAATGACTGTAATCTAGGATATGAAATGTTTGGAGATAAAGGGAGTACACGATGGAAAATGGCACAATAATATTAACTCACTTGAAAGTGAATCGATCATCTGGATTTTATTAAAATTTTTCAGAGAATTATGTACTATTAAGACAGTTATGATCTACAAAATTTGTTTTATTCAGTGGTCCATCGCCCATCCCGAATGCTCACTACAGCTTCGGCTTTCTCCACCTATCCAAACTTAGCAGCGCCATTTTCCCAGTGTTTTGTTACTTTAACCCAAATGCTTGGGAATGGTTTGCTAGCTCACGTCTTTCACAAGAGCAACCGTACCATTTGTCGTTGCATGCCATTTGCTGCTGTTGTTTTAGTAGCGCACAGCGCATCTCATTTTGCTTGGTCAAAGCCTGTTACCACGCCTGAGTCATTGCTAACCACAGTAGTCATTTTTATTTACTGATTTCCACAACCGAAGGCATCCACATAGCTAAGTACCAACTTAAATATTACTGAAAGCAATTTGGCGCAGTCACGTTTTTAAACATTTAGCTGAGCTTGTACCGAATACTGGACATGGGCAGTTTTTTCGCACCTCTTTTTGGATTCAAGCGCCCAGGCACAGTCCATGTTAGCTGGAAAGATTAAAGAAAGGGCATGCGGGCAGATCCCAAAATTTCTTTAATTATATCAGCCAATTATTATAATTGGAAAATTTCTATGAAACAAAAACATGGAATAGTCAGTATAGATCTGCATTCATATTTTTCAATTAGCTCATCTCAAATGAAAATTGAAATTGACTACTGTAACTGTAACTGGACTACTGTACTGTTAAAATTATGGTGAGACAGACAAATATCTTGAAGTAAAAACCACATTTCATCCGACTGTTGCCTTATTTTAAAAACTACCATGCAATATCAGTCAACAATTACTACGTTTATGGTACAACCTTCAACATTTGTGTGAGGCCATCTTCGGACAGACCTCATATTGATATCAACCATGGTTGATCTTCATAGCAGGCATGGTGAAGAATGCTAAATACATTTACAGTCGGGGGTGAAAATTGTTGGTAAGTTATCGCTTAATTATAACCTCCAAATGGTAGTTTCTACCAGTGGTTTTTACATGCTGCGAGAGAACCTATCACAGAACAAACAGAACATAACATCTCACAGTTTTCTTCAATCGGTCACGCATTGTACGATCAGTTCCAATGTCTCTTAGTTGAGTAGTATCGCCACAGGTGGCGCCATAGTCGATTCTCTTACGTTTGACGTTAGCAGATTACTGCCATCTGTTCTGCTTTTTTCACCCACATACCGCGTGCTCAAACAGATGGCGCAAGTGTGTTAGTGACGATGATTTGTAGTGCAATACGTTCAATGTGTTATGTCTGTTTGTCTGCGATTTTACTATTTAAAAAAAATATTTTGCGTTGGTTTTCACCGCAGTTATAACGATTTCAATAAAATTTTGCAATTGTATTTTAACGAAAGAGATATAGTAAAGTGAATTTCAATCCAAAAAGCTGAATTAATTTAGCTAAGACTTAAGTCAAACGATTGAATAACATCACACGTGTTATTTCATACATTGACTATGTATGTTAAATTTAAATAATTAAAAAATTTCAGATACATTTTGTTTTCTATTTAAGAACTTTTAATATAACACTAAAATTAAATATACAGCGTGCGGCAGAAAAATAACGCAAAAATTTGTTCTATTCCTTTCGAATCCCATTTTCAACTAATTCAAGCAATGATATAAACATTTTCGAGTGAAGTTATATTCTTTATAAAGTCCTTTTAAGCAGATTTATTCAATGTATCCTCCATTTTTGTTAATAACGTCCATCGAGGCCGACGCCGGAAGCCACCAGCATGGCTTTCGGGACGCAGTCCTCCGACATTGACCGCCGCGTACGTGTTAAAGGTTGACTTCAGGGTTTTCACACCAGGGTGCGATGTTTTCGCAGCTCGTGCAACAACATGTTGCCCAAATCGAATAATCCAACGGATTGAGATCTGGACTGCAAAGGGGGCCACACTTATCCTTCGGCCAAACTTCATGTTATCGTTCAACCATTGTTGGGTTCAATTGGACGTGTGACACGGCGCTCCATCCTGCTGTGAGACAACCTTGGACCTTCGAGGAAGTTCACCTTCGCCCAGGGAAACAACTTGGTCCTTTAAAATACCGATATACGCTTCGGTACCGATTTCTAGCTCCAGCATCACCGAAAACAGGCGGCATTTTTCAAAACCCGTTGGACGCAACCAAGCTGCAACATCGCGACACCAGCCGCGATTTGAATTTCACTTTTCCGGAACGTTCTCCATTTTCTGCGGTGAATGATCCGTGCGGCTGTTGGCCACAGTATCGATGCTGAAAAGCTTTTCAAGAATTATCATTTTATCCTTCTTCAACAAGGAAAGCAATCTCTTGAACGAGTCACCTGTAGTTCTTTGACCCGGTCCGTATAATCAAGTGGCGTTTCACTCTGGCTCTGGAAGATGCATGCAGGTCTTCTTTGATGATTCTCTGCATGGATTTCTCCAAAATATTGCCTTTGTAAGTCGGCGTGCGTGCAAAGCGTGGACGTCCGCTTGCCTGCTTCCACTGCTAAGTGATTAATCCAGGACTTTTTATCCGGTAAACTGTTGCCAAATGGCACCCTACCACCTTGGTAACTTTCTTCTGCTTCTTCGCGAGCAACGAATTCTTTTCGCGAACATTTTGACGAATTTGTAATAATACAAATAGAATGTTTGGATCCAGCACTTGAAAGTTAACATTGTTAAATACACTTTTTGACAGAAATTAGTCACTATCTACACGAATTCACCTAGTATCAAGTTTGAACATTTTCGCATTATTCTATGTCACCCTGTAGATTGGATATTGATGATGTATTTGCATTGAATGACTTAATCAGATAGGAAATGTTTAGAAATATGTTTCATTTGTCGATGTAAGTAAAAGTGGGGTGTCCACTACTTTTAGAGTTAGCTCGAGGTTAATGGGTCATTTCATTTTCTGTTTTAAGGGACTAGGGCAGGTGACTTATTCAAGGTATCATTTGCTGCTCATGGTTGCGACATCTACGAAATTCTCGGTCCCTGTAGCCCCGCTCAGGGAATCAAAAGGTATTTGCTGACCACCGCTTTACGGGAAGATACAAGTAGCAAGGAAATAATAGGACACAATAGAAGGAATATACTATAAAGGGGAGAACAAACAAAAAGAAACAAAGAAATTCGTGCTTCGCTTGCATGTAGGGGATATCCGCATTCGACGGTTTTCGTCTCAAAATCGTTTTCAGAGTTGGCAGCACCCTATCAGATTACAACGAAACATCCTGAGTGTAGACCATGACTTGGTCAGTTACTTTGCATACTTAGTTTTACTATTTTTTTTTTTTTCTTGACTGTTCAGCAAGAGCTCATCTTTTTTATCGATTTTTTCAAATGTGTTTAATAAAAAAATGATTACTCCTACAAAAAAGTGCTGTATCGGTATTCATCACAAAATAAGTCAAGTCTTAAGAAAAAAATCCAATATGAGCCCTAGACTGAAAAAAATGATAAAGTCAATTTAAAAAAACGCCATTTCTGATTTCGATGAAATTTTGTCTCAAGATAGGTAATTCTGTTCCCTACCAACCGTTAATACATCACAAGATGGGCGCTTTTAAGTAAACAAAGTTTTTCTAACAAAATCTTTTTCATGTCCCATTGATTTTTTTTTCAGTGTATTTGGTTATCAAAAACTAAACCAGTTAAGGTTATACGACTATGTAGTCATCTCAAAATGCAATAAAACTTAATTTGTGATGTGAGTCCAAGCGAACCACGCATATTCACGCAGCAGCACTCAAGAAGTACGCATCAATATTCAATATTAGAACACGCATTTCATACGTGGTACTGTATTTTCTACCAAAACGTTTCTACCCCTTTTCTTACCTAATACTAGGTAAAGCTATTTAGTTTAATCGAACTAGCGAACAGATTAAAATACTATCTGTACTGCCTGAGTCCTGGTCGGTAAATAAAATCTTGTTGATGAACAGGGTATACTTTGTATAACGGAAAAAAGAAGGGGGCATGGTATTGATGACGATGCAAAACAATTAGTACGAAAATTCTTTGATGATAATGATTTCAGCAGATCAATGCCAGGAACAAATGATTTTATTTCTGAGGCTCGAAATGGCAAAAAAAACAACAAGTTCAAAAACGACTTTTGATGATGTCGCTCAAAGAGGCTTGTATGATTTTTGTAGATATGTACAAAACTGTGAATATTCACAGTATTTACACAGTTGCGAACAAAGCATTGTATTTTGAATAGATAGGACAAATTGAGCTTCATTGGATTCTGGGATGGTTGTGACCTTCACTGGTTTGGTTTTTGATAACAAAATACACTGAAAAAAAAATCAATGGGGCATGAAAAAGTTTTTGTTAGAAAAACTTTGTTTCCTTAAAAGTGCTCATCTTGTAATAAATAAACGGTTGGTAGGGAACAGAATTACCTATCTTGAGACAAAATTTCTTCGAAATCAAAAACGGCCTTTTTTTTAAATCGACTTTGAATATTTAAAAATTATTTTTTTCAGTGTAAGGCTCATTTTGGATTTTTTTTTTAAACTTTTTCATAAAACTTGACTTGCTTTGTGATAATCACCGATACAGCGATTTTTTGTAGGAGTAATCATTTTTTTATTAAGCACATTTGCTCTTATCAAAATACAGTTTAGGAAAAAATGAAGAAACTAAGTATGCAAAGTGGCTTATCTAGTCATGGTCTACTCACCCAGAAAGTTTCGTTGTAATCTGAGAGAGTGCTGCCAACTCCGAATACGATTTGAGGCGAATACCGTCAATTATGTTGTTACCAATCTAAATATCATAATCATAATAATAAAATGGATAGAAGACTAACGTAGGGGAGGATGGTACAAAATGCACCGTTTAAGCAATATCGTGAATTTCTAGGTTATTGAAGCTGAAAGATAGGAATAAGTTATTGAGTATGGTGCATTACGATGTTTTCGTTGTAGATCAAATGTGATTTTAATTCTAAACGATGGTTTTTCATGATATTTTACACCTTTTCCAATATGATGCCAAGACAACTTCAGGGTAAAACGCCCGTTTTATTGCTCAATATGCACCCTAAAATTGGGTTAAGACGCACGAAAACACTGCACTATGGTACGAATGAACAAATTTCGCGACAAAAATCGATAACTTAAAAACCATTAACTTTAGACAGATGATGTCTTCTGGAGATTTAATTTATAAAATAAGATCTATCTTTTGATTTGGGTGGTGACTAGGTTGGTCCTTTTATTCTGATAATAAAATTTTCAACTTTTTATTCATATGATTTAGAGGGTTTTTTCACTTGTACAGAATTGCAGATATTTGAATTTAATGAAACTTTGCATATGTAAATACATAAATATAATTAGATAAATGTACATAAAATGATGTAAATAAATGTAAGTAAACAAATGTGAATATGTTAACACAGACCAACATACAAAGCACTTGCAGTTTCTTTCATCGATTACGCATTGAACATCCACTTCAAATGTTTCTTAGTTGGTAATATGGCCACAGATAGCGCGTATACTCGATTTTCTTACGTTTAACGTTAACACACTACCGCCATCTACTCAGCTTAATCATCCATCACAGTGTGCTGAACAGAACGCGCAGGTGTGTTAGTGACGATGATTTGTAGTGTCAAATGTTCGATATGTTATGTCTGTTTGTCTGTGATATATTTTTTTTATTAAAAAAGGAGATGGATTAATATAAATATATAAACATTTTCATAAAAAAAGTTAATGGTTTTCGAGTTATCGATTTTTGTCGCGAAATTTGTCCATTCGTACCATAGTGCACTGGTATATTTTAAACCACATTAATGGGATAGCATGCTCCGCTTGTAAAAATTAAAAACACAGCCATAAAAAGTTACTCATTAGAGGTGTAAAGTTGCAACATATCGCCACGTCCTCTTAGCTCTGTTTGGTTGTCAAGCAGCCAATGGCTATAGAATAAAGACGTTGCGCAAAACGTTGGGATATGTTGCCAACTCCTCATTATATACACGCTTAGAAAAAAGAACATAAAAGGAGCAGTTAAATGTGGGTAGCACATTGAGTTTATTTGTGTTTATCTACCATTGGGTTCAAATTACTTACTTATGAGTAGAATTTTACCAGATGTAAGTTTTGTATACCCAACATTGGCTTCATACATTTAACCGCTCCACTGAGTATTTTTTTCTTAGCGTGTAGATGTATACATAACGACACAGTGCGTTCTGCCCCAGTTTTAGTTTCGCATGCTTTTTTCTAAATATTCTGAAAATACGAGGAATTATAGTGAAGTTTTGACACTATCTTGATGTTTTGTTGTGTGCAATATATGTGATGTGGATTTATTATAAACCATGGATATTAACGCTTGTTAAAAGCTTATTTGAATAACACTATTATTTACATGTGAGTAACAGTCGGGACAATTTCTTCAATTTTGATCATATTTGGTGTATAAAGTGCCTTAGCCTACTACCAAATTATGAGTTATGCTGTTTTATTTAAAATTTGTTTTTATTTATAATTTCCATTAAATCTATAGTTTTAAAGATTTGAGCATATTTATTGAGTGGGTCATTCTACCCCACCAGTGCATTTTGTACTGTTCTCCCCATATGTGCTCCGAGTTGTACCCATGCGGAAGAACAATGAAATGTAGAACATCCGCACAAAGCGTAGAAGGGAAAAATATCCCATTCGTTAGAACGGGTGCCGGAATGAGGATAGAAGCTAAACCACCAGCAGCGAGATCATGATCAAGCTTTCGAATGACTCGTATGTTTTTGTGTCAATTGATCAATTGATAAGTTTCGTGAAATATACTATCTCTAATTGCAGTGGAAAGTGGGCCATAATCATCAGCAGCAATTGCATGCGAGTGCAATCACTTGAATTATTTCAATGAATAATGTAAACAAATTTGAATCAATGAATTGTGTAATAAGTTTAACTTGACACTTTAGTACAGAAGGCTGTCATCACTCTGTAGCAGTAAGATACGTGTGTACTCGACTGATCGCTGGTTAAGAATGTTTATTCAATTATTTTTAAGTTACTCTGCTTAGCTTAAGGAGGTACTGGGAATCAGTTATGTATGTTTGTTATTTACTCGATCACCAATCAGTGATCGATATTATTTTTGGGCGAAGAGAGAAAGAATGAGAGAATGCGGAGAAGGCTCTTAGCAACTAGCTCGCTTGACAACGATGCGCCAAGTTCGCTTGTCGCAGCGTGAAATATGAGTACGACACATTTGTGTCTTGTCAGAATTGTTGGGAACTGTTGGAAGTCATCGACCATGCTTATGCAATAATTTGCATTTTATTGCATAGGCAGTTCGATGGCATATGAACAAATATTTCTAAGAAATGGATTCCACTGGTGTGGTCTTTTTGAGACGAACTAAAAGGATTTGATAACATGTGTGATGCACATGTTACACCATCCCCCTAAGGAAAAATAGTTAACTGAATCTTAATAGTTCTAAAAGAATAGTTATCTGATTCCGGCGACCTCTCACAAATTTTCTTAATTGTTTATCATCATTAGTTATATAGATATGCTAGTTATTCCTTCCCTTTTAAAAGAATGATTTTATGTAGTGAAATCATTTTAAGATTATGTTTAATTATTGATGATTATTTTAATGCTAGTTATTTAGAAAGTTGTTTTGATAACTTAAGTTTACTATCAACATAAAATGATGCGATTTTTATGCACTAGTTGGTTTTCATTAGTTAAACAATTTTTAATGGTAACGTTAGGGTGTTCTATTGCAATTATTTCATATGGACCTGAATAGACATTGTCCAGTTTTCTTCTGTTCTCTTTTTTCAGATAGACTTTATCGTGTAACTTAACATCTATAGGGTTCACGTTTTGAGAATGATTTCTTAGTCTAGTCGTTTTGCTTCTTTCTAATAATCTTTTTGCTTTTAACGTAGTTACTTGAATTTTGTATTTTAATTCTGTTAAATATGAATCATAATTATACTGTGGATCTATGGATGTTGTATTTTCAATGGAGCTTGGGGTGTTAGCTACCCTACCAAAAACTAATTCAAATGGGCTAAAATTATGGTCTGTATGAATGGTTGTATTATAGCAGAAAGTGTAGTATTGCAACCAGGTGTCCCAGTCATCATGATGTTCGTTAATGAAATGTCTCAGATATTCATTAAGAACGCGATGATTCCTTTCAAGACTACCAATAGTTTCTGGGTGATATGCTGTGGAAAATTTTTGGTTTATTGTGAGAAATTCACAGATGTTTTTGAACAGTTCATTTTTATATTCTGTTCCGAGATCTGATTTTATAGTTATCGGACAACCATATACCAGAATCAAATTTTCGACAAAAGCTTTAGCTAAAGTGTGTGCATTTTTATCTGGGATTGGTGCGATAATTATATATTTGGACAGATCGCATTGTATGGTAAGTGCGTATCTGTTCCCAAGTTTCGATTTTGTTAGTGGTCCGATAGTGTCAATTGAGACCAACTCAAAGCACTTGATCGGAGTAGTTGTCTCTATAAATTTTTTCTTTTGTCTTTATTCGGTGTTTATTCTTTATGCACTTATCGCATTGTTTTATATATTCTGCGATAGTACCGAAACATTTCATGTTTGTCCAGTAATATTTCGATCTTAGTCGTTGTAATAATCTACAAATACCGATATGACCTCCCGTAGGTGTGTCATGGTTTTCAGAGATTATCCTTTGTATAATTTTCTCATCATTAATTATTTGTGCTGGCACATAAAGTATTATTGTCGCACATTTTAAGATTTCGTTGCATGCTTTTTTGAATGCTTCTCGAGGAATTAGAGTTAAAATTTTATCGTTCATTTTCATAGCTAGCGTTTTTATTTTCGTTTTGTTGGCTATATTATCTAGCGTCTGCAGACTTTTTTGCAAATCAATGTTGTTACTGTTATAGAATAATTGCACTTGTGCAACAATTCTTTTCTGGTTCTTTGTAAGAAGTCGTATACATAACTTGTTGTCGTCAAAATCAAAAATAACTTTAGGCATACTAAAAGCATCTAAGTTATTTACTGATTCATATGCCCTGAGGTGATCAATCTCAGTAACAAGTGAATTAGTATTTGTGTTATCATTATGTTGGGTAGTTTGTTGTTTCGTCATGTTTCTCGTTTGGACTGGTAAACATGGGATATTCTTGAGTTCATCAGAGTCAATAAAAATTCATGAAAGAGCATCAGCGCTGACATTTTCTTTGCCTTTCACGTATTCTATATCGAATGTGTACTCTTCTAACTCGAGTCTCATCCGTGTTAACTTTGACGAGGGATTTTTCATAGAGAATAAGTATACGAGTGGACGGTGGTCTGTTTTTACAGTAAACCGTCTGCCGTATAAATATCGTCTAAAATATATTATTAAAAATAACGATTTTTTGATGAGTCAAAAGTAAAATAGCCTTAGCATTTATTGTTTCAGAAGCAACTCAGTGAATTTAGACACTAAAATGGTTTTCAGAAAGGAAAACGAGAGCGATGTTTGAGTGGTGGAAAAAGAAGCGAAGTTTGGAAACAAATCCTAACAAATCAGCTGGAAGCTCATCGGCAGAACAGGAAACCATATCTGGAGTTGGTAGTTGTGAAAGTCAGTCTTCGACTGAATTTCTGTTCATGATGAATACATACTGACTAATCTTTTTCAGATAGAAACTAACGAAGTTAGGTATATACCAGTGTTTTTGTTACAGTGACTTGTTCTATGAGTCAAATATACCCTCCTCATCTCAATTCGGGACAACTTATTATAAAATGTTTACGATAATTGGGTGAAGACGCTAGTCTTTTGGATAAGCGCTCTATTTAGGCAACTCCTAGATACGAAAGCATGCAATGCAAATATTTAGAAACAACTTTTTAGCATTTCATGAATCACTATAGGTGTCCTAAATATCACAACTCGCTAAAAACACTGAAACAAAATATAAATCTGATGTAACGTGAGAGTTTCCGGATTTTTTCAAAAGTCTTTATTTTTAAACTAAAATACCAATCTATATGAAATTTTTTCAGAAATTCATAGCATCAAAGCACAAATAGGTATCAAAAGAGGATTGATAACTTTTTCCAAAGAAACGAATGTTTTCTATGAAACGAAAACATAGATTTTTGTGTAAAAAATATAAAATCAAATATTTTTCAGGCCACTAATGCACCAATTTTTTCAAAACATCCTTCAAATGAAATGTTTTGTAGTCTGATACAACGTATTTCATGGTTTGAGGATTTATTCTGGATTTTGATTTCACTGATATGATCGAGCGAATTTAAAAAATTAAAATTCTTTTCTTTTAAACACAACTAAAACAATGACGTACTGCTAGAAACTTCAACACTCAGTTTAACTGAAACGATCACTAAATAGAAGATGTTGTTTTCTTGCAGAATGTTTTCAAGATTCGAATTTCATTCTTGAAAATGAAAACCAAATTGAAAGGCCTCTTGCCATTGATATGAAAAATTAGAGCAATGCATTGCTCGATCAAATAGTAGATGTATCCAAGTGCTACACTTTATTTTTGCTATTCAGTTGCTGCAAACAGCTAGTTTCAAAGGAGTTCAACTGTCTATGCTCGTAACAGCAAGCGACTGATGATTGATTTGAGTTTTACTTTATGAAGAGCTTGTTTTTAAGGGAATAATTTGAAGGGAACTATGTACCAAATTCATTTATTTTTTCTTGAAAATAAAACAAACAAATATTTGTTATGAACACAAAATATAAATATCAGAAGTCGAAAACACCAAAACATTTTTTTTTACTATTGAAGGATGGTAATAATGTAGACGAATATGGAGTTGGAACTGATAAAACATTTTCAAAATAAAATTCTGACATACTTTGTAAGAAGATTCAAAATACAGAAGTTTTTGAAAAAAATGTCAATTGCATTTGACTCTACTACCGTACGCTTATTTTGTCTTCAATGTGCAGATCAGAATGATTTCCTAGATAAACTTTCGTCCAATAACTTGTATGAATTGAAGTTTGTCATTTGACGGTATGATTTCAAAAATGCATTTCAAAAACAGGAATATTATACTTCCGTTATCTAAACAACCGTAAACGACATTACAATTTTCAGATTTAAAAAATCTTCAATATCAATAATATAACAAAATGGATTTCTGTCTGTCTGTCTGTCTAAACCTAATAGACTCCGAAAACTACCAAACCGATCAGCGTGAAATTTTTGGGATTTGGATTTTGGAGCCGGAACAGGTTCTCTTCAATAGTTAGAAGACCCCTCCCTTCTCTGGAAAGGGGCAGCTCCTGCAAATGAAACACTAATTTCTACAAAACTCGAGAACTAATCCATCAAAAGAAACCAAATTTAGCATGTGTGAGTTTTTGAAGGAAATAAAGGTTTCTATGGTAGCTTGAGAACCTCCCCTGTCCAAACGGGGGGGAGGCGCTCCCATACAAATAAAACACAATATTCTGCATAACTCGAGAACTAATCAAGCAAACGGAACGAAATTTTGTATGTGGTGATTTTTGAAGACAATTTTTTTTCTATAATGAGTTTGAGACCCCTCCCCATCCTAAAGGGGGAGGGGGCTCCTGATACAAATGAAATACAATATTCTGCATGACTCGAGAACTAATCAAGCAAATGGAATCAAATTGGTATTTTGTGGTTTTTGAAGACAAAAATGGTTCTATGTTGATTTGAGACCCCTCCCTTTCTGAAAGGGGGGGGTCCCATTCAAATGAAACACAACATTCTGCACAACTCAAGAACTAATCAGGGAAATGGAACCAAATTTGGCATGTGGAAGTTTTTGAAAGAGAGAGAATGTTTCTATGGTGATTTGAGACTCTTTCGCCATATCCCTCTTCATACAAAATGAAACACAAATTTCAACCAAACATGAGAACTATGCCTACTGCTTTGCAAATTTGTATTCAGTGGTTTCTGGGTCCGGGAAAGTATCTTATGATAGTTCGAGACTCCTCCCGCCTTTAGAAAGGGGGCTCCCATGCAAATGAAAACAAATTCCTGCATAACTCGAGAACTAATCAAGCAAATGGAATCAAAATTGGTATGGGTGAGTTTTTGAAGGCAAAGAAATGTTTTTATGGTGGTTTGAAGCCCTCGTCCCCTGGAAAAGAGAGGCTCCCATAAAAACAGAGTCACGAACTCAAGCCAAACATGAGAATTATCCCTACTGCTATGCTAATTTGTATGTAGGACTATTTACGTCCGGGGAGAGCATCTTATGAATAGTTCAAGACCCCTCCCGCTCTCTAGAAAGGGGCCCCATGCAAATGAAAGTTCTGAAAATGGTACATGGAACGAGGTTTTTGAAGGCAAGACATATTTTTATGGTAATTAAGACCTCTCCTCACTCTGCAAAAGGGTTCTCCCACATCATACGAAACACAAATTTAAACCAAATCCTGAGAACTATCCCTAACGCTATGCAAATTCTGTATGCATGGGTGTTTGGGTCCGGGAAAGGATCTTAATGATAGTTCGACACCCTCCCCGCTTTTAGAAAGGGGGCTTCAATGCAAATGAAAACTATTTTCTGCATAACTCAAGAACTAATCAAACAAAGTGGAACCAAATATGGTATGTGGAGGTTTTGTAGGCAAGCAATGTTTCCAACGGTGGTTTGAGACCCACCCTCCTCTTTGAAGAAGGCTCTCATACAAATGAAACACGAATTTGAGCCAAACATGAGAATTCCAACAGGTATGACTATTTTTTTGCAGGGACTTTTTGGAGTCAGGGAAGGTTCTTATGATGGTTCGAGACCCTCCCGCATCTCGAAGGGGTGCTCCCACACCAATGAAACACACATTTCTGCATAATTCGAGAACTAATCAAGCAAATGGAACCAAATTTGGGATGTGGGGGTTTTCGGAACCAAGAAATGTTTCTATGGAGGCTTGGAGATTCCTTCCCTCTCTGAAAGGGGTGGGCTCTCATGAAAATTAGACACAAATGTCAACCAAACATGAGAATCATACCTACTGTTATGAAAACTTATATATAGGGGTTTTTTAGGCCGGAGAAGGTTCTTATGATAGTTCGAAGATACAAATGAAACACAAATTTCTGCAAAGCTCGAGTTCTTGGAATTGGAGTTCAAACGGAACCAACTTTGACAGGTGGGGGTTTTTGGACAGGATTTTTTTCTTAGGTGGTTCGAGACGCCTTCTCTCTGGAGAGGGGGAAGGAGGGCTCTCAAACCAATGAAACAGACATTTGAACCAAACATGATAATTATTCATGGCAACTCAAACACAAAATCTGTATTTCTCTGGGTAAGAAGCATATTCTGATGTGGAAGTTTGAACCCTTTTTAATCAAGAATTGGCTGAGTTGCTCCAGTGCTACATTATGCACAAGTAAGGTTAGATTGCGCAAGAGAAAATTTCGTACAAATTGACACGATACGGTTTTCGTTTGTCTTTAAATGTTTCTACGCAGAAAGCAAAAACCGGTAGAAACAACCGGTCCAAGAATTGAATTCACACTATAGCGCAAACCTTTTTTTTGCATAAACAACAACACCTGCACAGTTCGAAAATATTTTAACCAGATTCATTCAGAACTCTAAATTCGCGCAAGTTTTATTAATTTTTCATTCGTCTAGTTGCATGCGTCATGGCGCCTGTCACCGGGTTGCCCAGCTAGGTATATCATAAAAACATTATTAGCCCATAGTTACTGTATTATTATCTAATTTTGATTCATAATTGTCATAAGCATAATACTAATGTGCTAAATTATCTTGAAAATCCTAATAAAGATTCAACAGAATAACGATTATTGTCCTTGTAAATCTTTTTTTGAGTAATAAAACAGACCTTTAATGACAATCATAGCAATCCATATAATCATTATGATTATAACCCATAATGAAATAAACAAAACTTACATCAAAACCAAAAAACCAAAAGATTTGGAAAGATGAGTATTATAATAATTTCAGTAAAATGTAACAAAGAATAATAATATTAATGATAAGGATAAAATAATTGTAACAATAAGAACAATTGATAGTAAATAGATCATACAAAAAATTAAAGTAACAATTAAAAATGCTAATCAAAAAAGCTTCATGGGTAACCCGATCATTGTTATGGAACATATTCATTATCATTATTATGACTCACAAACTCAAAATAATCCTCAACCAATGATTACGACTCTGGCAATTAATGGCCTCATTTTACCTGTTCCGGCACCTGTCAGATCTGTAAACCCCATTCATAATTTTAAGAACAGCATCGACAATGACCATTTGAATTCTTCTGGATCATGTTAATCCGGGTTACTGGCGCTGTGTTCCGGGTAACGGAGACACAACATTTCTGGAACATCTATTGAACCTGCGAAGAATGGATGTCCGAATGTGCTGGAATAATTTCTAGAAACCATTTCTATCCTATTATGGGCCAAAAAGTCCAAAAAATCTAAATGAAAGCCTTACAGCGAAAAAATAATTTTCTAAATATCCAAAGTCGATTTAAAAAAAATAACGCTACATTTTGATTTCGATGAAGTCTTGTCTCAAGATAGTGCAATTATGTACTCGACCAACCGTTAATACATCACAAATGAAGGCACTTTCAAGGAAACAAAGTTTT
>JASCZW010011176.1:0-33052 GCA_034211315.2 Aedes japonicus | reverse complement strand
CTACTTTTGATGAGTACAATAGCTTCACAAATAAAACTAGATTTGTAAACATGGGTTATCATGGCAATTTATTAGGAATAGGTTTGATAACTTCAATGAAATCATTCCCGCAGTTGTTTTTGAAGATGATGAAAAATGATGCTCATATATATATATATATATATATATGTGCATGTATATATATATATATATATATATATACATATATATGTATATATATATATATATGTATATATATATGTAGGTCGTTCAGTAGACCGGAGAAAATGCATCGACCCTCTTCGATTCGAACCAAAATTGGCTGATATACTTGTTCTAGGATATTAATCAAAAATCCCAACTTTTAGACCAATCGGTGAACCCCTCGGCCCAAGGGCTGCCCCCATTTTTTCTCAAAATGCCCCCACTTTTTTTTTTAATTTTTATGGCTCCAATATGTTTAGCAGACTTTTTTACATAAGAAACACTTGTCGATACAAAACAATTTGCTCCGTCATGGAGATATTGATTTTTAAGCATTTCATGTTTTATATTCAATGCATTAAAATTCAAAAATAGTGTTATCATATTCAAAGTGTTTTCTGAAAATGGGTCTAATAACAATCACAATAGGTGATTGTGCTAGCAATTATTTATTGCCAGATTCTAATTCGAGAAAAATCTTCAGTGTTGCCATCTGACGTATTATATGTGATTATTTTCAAAATAGATATTCATGCTAGTATTCATTTTTTTGTCAATCGAATCATCAAGCTATCTATCAATCTTTCTAAAAAAATAAAAACTACATGGAACGGTATGTCACGATTTAACTCAACAACAGGTTTACAGATTACCTATTTTTTTAAATCTGTGCTTCTTTGGCTCAATCAAATCAGATAAAAAATGGTATCCGTTTTTGAGCTCGAAATACTCTTCATAAAAACAGTGGCATCGAGCATTAGCAAATCTGACTGCCAAATGTTTTTTTTTTGCTTCTTGCACTGCCGTGATGCCACAAACTTCACATTCAAGTTGCAATTACAGCGTGCCCAATCATCATCATTTGGAGTTCCTTGAAGACTAGCTCTCGTCGCCAATCGCTTTAGAGTTCCACCTAATCCATTGCTTGGACCTATACCGTATGCCGTTGCAAAAAAGTGCCATTCAGCTGGAACGCCAAAGTGTTCTCGATGGTACAGTAAATTCAAGATGTTAAACCTGTTTTTGTACTCTGAACCCGCACCGTCAGAGAACTAATAAATTTTTGTCAGCTTAGTCAGCTGAGATTTAAGGAATTCTATGAATTTCTTCTGGAAAGCGTAAAAGGTATTGAAAATGACAATTTACGCGTGAGCATCATATATATTAAAAGTGATAATTTGTTCGAGTGTATGACGAGAGCAGAGAATGAGAGCCGCGGTGAGTGCCGGTGAGCGGATGACAAGAAGAGAATTGAATGGCGGCAGAACATAAACAAGATAGGCGAAGTAGAAGAGAAAAATAGTTGGTTGCGTATGCATCACAGTTGAACCTTGTAGTGTAAGAAGGAGTAGGGAATGCCAGCATTAGTTGATTGTCTTTCAGTGTACTGAGATAAAAGGTATAAATATACGGTCGAGTCTTCGACAATATTTGTAATCTAAAACAATCTCTTATAATTTGGAATAGGATTTACCGAAGTCTTATGTTATCAAAATCTTCTTCTTAGCTATCGTCGTCATAAATGTTTAATTAGCTCTGTTGGAGAATTCCAAAGCTGTTAAATATTTTAACAGGTTATGGGCCCAGAGTTGCTGTGCCACCAGATGCAATTTTGTTCAAGGCGGAGACTTCTGTTAAACAAAATTGATAGGACTGTTCAAGGCGGAGATTTCTGTTGAACAAAGTTAATAGGGCTGTTCAAGGCGGAGACTTCTGTTGAACAAAGTTAATAGGGCTGTTCAAGGCGGAGACTTCTGTTAAAAAAAATTGATAGGACTGTTCAAGGCGGAGATTTCTGTTGAACAAAGTTAATAGGGCTGTTCAAGGCGGAGACTTCTGTTAAACAAAATTGATAGGACTGTTCAAGGCGGAGATTACTGTTGAACAAAGTCAATAGGGCTGTTCAAGGCGGAGACTTCTGTTGAACAAAGTTAATAGGGCTGTTCAAGGTGGAGAGTTCTGTTGAGCAAAATTGATAGGGTTGTTCAAGGCGGAGATTTCTGTGTTAAGAAAGGAATCCAAATGATTCCTACTGCTCCTTATACGCCGCAACAAAATGAAGTTAGCGAGCGTATGAACCGTACGTTAATGGAAAAGGTAAGAGCAATTTTACACGGGAGTGAAATGCCTTATGAAATGTGGGGGGAAGCACTTTATGTTTCGGCATATTTAACAAATAGGAGTCCGACAAGTGCTTTAAGTTGTTCCAAGACCCCATATGAAATGTGGTTCAATGAGAAACCAGATGTAAGTAAGTTGAGAACGTTTGGTTGTGTTGCGTTTGCACATGTTCATAAGGAGCATAGAACCAAACTGGAGAAGAAGAGTAGGAAAGTTTGTATGGTTGGTTATGCACCAAATGGATACAGATTGTGGGATAATGATAGAAAGAAGATTATCATTTCCAGAGATGTCGTCTTTGACGAATCAAGCTACTACTTCAAACAACTCAATGAAAGAATGGATGGATGTGACAATGATCCTGTTGTGGTAGATTTACCAATAAATGTGAATAACGAACGCTGTGTGGTAGATTTACCAATGACCCCAAACAATGAATGCGTTGTGGTAGATTTACCAATGAATGCGAATAACGAACGCTGTGTGGTAGATTTACCAATGACCCCAAACAATGAATGCGTTGTGGTAGATTTACCAATGAATGTGAATAACGAACGCTGTGTGGTAGATTTACCAATGACCCCAAACAATGAATGTGTTGTGGTAGATTTACCAATAAATTTGAATAACAAACGCTGTGTGGTAGATTTACCAATGACCCCAAACAATGAATGCGTTGTGGTAGATTTACCAATGAATGTGAATAACGAACGCTGTGTGGTAGATTTACCAATGACCCCAAACAATGAATGCGTTGTGGTAGATTTACCAATAGATGTGAATAATGCGTCTTGCGAGGTAGTTTTACCAACAGGTGCTACACCTGAACAAGATATTGTTCTGGATCCTGAGTTTGTGTCTGTGCAAATAGAGAATCAGGAGAGCATTGAAGATGATATTGATATTTTTCATGATGCTAAAAACGACACTGATGAGGAGACGGCTGAGACAGAGAATCTTGGTCAACGTTCTCGGAGGGCGCCTGCCTGGTTAAGAGACTATGAGACTAGTTTTCTTTTATCAAGTAATTCAGGGGAAGTTCCTCAGAGAGTAGACGAGCTTAAAAAGCGACATGATTGGAGCAAATGGAAAGTTGCCATTGACGAGGAATTGAAATCCTTACGTGAAAATGATACATGGACTTTAGTGGAAGACATTCCAAATAATCGCAAGCCTGTGAACTCCATGTGGTTATTTACGATCAAAGATCATCAAAGATATAAAGCAAGACTTGTGGCGAAGGGTTGTTCCCAACGTCCTGGTTTGGATTATGGAGAGACTTTTGCACCAGTAGCAAGGATGACAACAGTTCGAACGTTTCTTTCTCTTGCTGTTAAAAATGATTGGTTAATACATCAAATGGACGTTAAAACGGCGTTTCTTAATGGGTACTTAGAGGAAGAAGTGTACATGAAATTGCCATTTGGTAGTTCGAACCTATGTAAACTGAACAAGACCATATATGGACTCAAACAATCAAGTCGTGCTTGGAATCTCAGGTTTGATAACTTCATAACGAAGTTGGGATTCAAAAGAATCAATTCAGATACTTGCGTTTATATTTCCACCTCAAAAGGGATATACATCATTCTTTACGTTGATGACATCCTGATCTTTTGCAAAGATATTACCCAGATAGATTGGATTAAGAGTCAATTATCGAATGAATTTAAGATGAAAGACTTAGGTGAAGTAAAGCATTTTCTCGGTCTAGACATCAGTCGAGATTTCAAAGCTGGGATATTAGAAATATCACAAGAGAAGTACATAAACAAAATATTATGCAAGTATGGTATGGGACTCCCATGGATCCTAATGTAAAATGGATAAAGAATGTCAGAGATGAGACAAAAGCGCCATATAAGGCGTTATTGGGTTGCTTACAATACTTGACATTAATGTCAAGGCCGGACTTAACCTTTTCCATAAGTATTTTCAGTCAATATCAGAGCTCACCAAATCACGAACATTGGACGGGGCTCAAACGAATACTGCGATACCTCCAGGGGACAAAGACTATGCGAATCGTATTGGCGAAGAAGGATGACGTTGTGCCACTCGAAGGATACGTGGACGCTGACTTCGCGAATGATGAAGATGACAGACGATCGATTTCAGGACAGGTGTTCTACGTATACGGAAACATCGTATCTTGATCATCAAAGAAGCAGGAGATCATAAGCCTGTCGTCAACGGAAGCCGAGCTGATTGCACTGTGCCACGGTGTAAAGGAAGGAATTTGGTTGGTCAAATTACTGCGTGAGATTGGGATAACCGCAATTCCATTCACGGTATTTGAGGACAACCAGCCATGCATTCGGATTGCGGAAGAACCGCGTGAACATCAAAGTACAAAACATAATGATGTGAAATATATGTTCATTAGGAGTTTGATTAGGGATAAGACGTTAATTTTAAAATACATATCGACAAATAAACAAATCGCGGATGTATTCACTAAAGCATTGACGAAGATTAAGTTTCAGGAGATGATTAGTTATCTACAGCTAGTAAATTGAGGGGAAGTATTGAAAATGACAATTTACGCGTGAGCATCATATATATTAAAAGTGATAATTTGTTCGAGTGTATGACGAGAGCAGAGAATGAGAGCCGCGGTGAGTGCCCGTGAGCGGATGACAAGAAGAGAATAGAATGGCTGCAGAACATAAACAAGATAGGCGAAGTAGAAGAGAAAAATAGTTGGTTGCGTATGCATCACAGTTGAACCTTGTAGTGTAAGAAGGAGTAGGGAATGCCAGCATTAGTTGATTGTCCTTCAGTGTACTGAGATAAAAGGTATAAATATACGGTCGAGTCTTCGACAATATTTGTAATCTAAAACAATCTCTTATAATTTGGAAAAGGATTTACCGAAGTCTTATGTTATCAAAATCTTCTTCTTAGCTATCGTTGTCATAAATGTTTAATTAGCTCTGTTGGAGAATTCCAAAGCTGTTAAGTATTTTAACAAAAGGTTGCTGTGTTGTGATCCAAGGTATCCGAAATGATAACACAATTCAATGGAACAATATTTCCTTGCTGCGAGAAATAGGCAGCAAATGGATGAACGGTTGCTTGAGAATTGTTGTAGTGGACCCCTTGTACACTATCCCGAAAAGCAAATGAAAAGTTTGCGTTAGTGTTAGCGTTAATAAAATACTCTTTGTAGATTTGATATTAATGTCAATCACTTTATTTCTTATCACTTTATCAGACTTCTTTTGATCTACTGCTGGGAGTGAACATTATTTCAAGTTTGCAAATGTTTTAAAAGCATGATTGTCTCTATCCTTAGTCACATCTATCTTTACAGTAGCTGGAAAGAGGAGGAGGAAATGTTCATGTAATACCTGAAAAACAAATGAAAAGTTTTCGAAGCAGTATATATATATATATATATATATATATATATATATATATATATATATATATATATATATATATATATATATATATATATATATATATATATATATATATATATATATGTGTATATATGATGATATCGCTGTTGCTAGTTGTTGTTGTTGTTGTTGTTGTATCTGCTTAAGTCGGCCGATTGTATGTTGTTTTACGTTTGATGATTTCTCGGGAACAGGGTTGTTACCTTGGGGATCCTGATTTGTCGCGTTGCTAACTACTCCCCCTTCAAGAGTGGAACGTCCCGTTCCGAGGTTCGATGATTTTGAATTTGTTGCTATTGATAATAATTTTCTGAGAGGAATGATACTGATTGTCAGGATGCATAAAACTTGCAAAAGAGAATATCCCCCGAAAAGACTCCAAAGTTTGATATCGATGTGTTTTTGTTTTAAGTATGTATGGTTCAATTTACTCCTATTGATGATGGTCTCGTTGTTAATTTTTTCCAACTCGTAACTTTTGTGCCATTTCCAGCTGATTTTAAGCTTATGGAATGCTCTCTGGATGATATGTGCTTCGCTTATTAGCTCGTCATTTTCAAAGGTCTGGTTGTTAAACACTATTGTAAAGTTCGCGAATGAAATAAGGAAATTCCCGTATAAGGTCCTATTGTCCGGTCCACAGTTTGATTTTAAAGCTTGATTTTGAGCGTTGGAAATTAAAATCGAGTTTTCCGTGATGAGTCTTTGAGTTGTGTGATTCTGCATAACAGAACTGCATTCGGCTTGCTTTCCATGGATGAGTGATACTAAGCATTCATCGTGGAGCTCCCTCAGGTTTGATGATCTCTGCACGAAGTCTTCGGGTTTAATCGTTGTGTAGAGGTTATTGCTTCTTCTAATTATGTGTGTTGGGTACTGGTGTAGGACATGATTGTTGTACGGTAGAGGGTATATCATCAGAATATTTGATGTTGTATTTTTCAGTTGAGGGATGTTGAGCATATATAGAAGGATGTCGCCTTTCAGCGCTAATTTTGGTATGACGAATTGGAGAGCTTCGTCCGGGAAATCCACTGCAACACCTTGATTCTACAGAAGTGTCCTTATAGTGTTCAACTCTCGTAGGGATAGAATTTTATTGCTAACTAGCGAACTTTTTGAAAGAGTAACGGCGTCTTCGATGCTGTCCAAAAGGTGGTTGATGCTGTCTATGTTTAATATGGCTGTAATCGTCTCGATCTCGTTCAAAATAATTTTGTTGGTAAAAGAGTTTTCTACAAACTTATTGATTGTACTGGTAAGATGTGAGATTTTCTCGCTAAGGTGCATGTTAACCTTGAGCTGTTCGTTGTTCTCGCTAATCAGTTCATTCATGGTGCGATTGATTATCCTGAGATCTTCTGCGTCTGGGGTTCCGGCGATAAATTTGAAGGTGGTTCCGATGGAGTCCCATCGTCTGTTTCGGTGATTTTTAGCTCGTAGTCCGTAGAACGTGGTATATAATTGTTGTATTTTGAGTCTTATAATATGTGTTAGTGGGTTAGTTTTTTCAAGTTTTTGATATGAAGTTCCGCTTAAGGCTTCAATTACGTTTTCGATCATACTCATGTATATAGGATGGATAAGCTTGATTAGCCCAACTTGGATTTTACATTCTTTTTCTTTGATCAGGTGCAAAGGGTTGTTTTGTAAATTTACAATTACTAAATGTTGTGGGGCGGCTACCGCAAGGAGTGTCAGCAAGTAGAGTATAGACATATTCTGAAATTAACATTATATCATAAGGGGTTAGTAAGAGTTAGTGTTATTCCTCAAAGGTTATTTGATATGACAGAAAAGTAGATTTATAAGAAAGCTAAATTCTTCTCTTTCTTTTGATTTTGGTTTTGTGAATTTTGATATTTCGATAATCTGTAAATGTTTTTCTATGATTCTGTTTAACTGTCTGTTTTTTGAATTTTGGTTTGCGTTTTGTTTTTATGCCTCGTGCTTATGATAGATAGTTTCATTATCGGTCAAGGTGGGTTCCTTCTCTCTACATTGATTATGTCTTTCCCTGGTTTTGTCCTGATACATTTGAACTCTATTAACTACATTGTCAAATATTTCATTACGGTGTTCAAAAATTCGTTCAAGATTCTACGGGCGTTCTTCCTCGTCTTTTATGCCAAAAAATATTTCGATCGGCTTTAGTTTCGTAGCTGAGTGTATGGTGTTGTTGTATAATGAGGTTACAATTCTGTACAATTCTTTTGATGATAAATCGATATATTTCTGTCTTACACAAAGAAAAATTTCTGCAAGACTGGAATGGAATCTTTCAACGATACCATTCACCTCGCTGTGGCCGGAAGGAGTGAAGTAGGTTTCAACGTTCAGTCTTTGAAGAAGACCGCGGATTTCTGGTGATTTAAATGCGACCTCGTTATCGCAAACTATTAGTTTAGGTGTTCCGTAGGTGGTAAATAATTTTGTAATACCCTTTTTCACATCGGGTATGGCTCGGGATTTTATAGGAATAAGGACCGCGTATTTCGATAGCTTGTCGACACCAGTTATGAAAAGGTTGGGTGAGGAAATATAAATGTCGACATGCAGGATATCAAGAGGTTTTTTGGGAACTGGGGTTTCTGCAAAGGTGATTTTATAAGGGTTTCTATCGTACTTACTCTCAAGGCAGGTAGGACAGAGGTTGATGAAATGGCGGATCCTCTCTTTCATTCGTGGAAAGTATAATTTCCTCCCGATCGCTGCTTGGTTCTCTTCTATTCCTCGGTGAGCCCTATCATGTGTGGCTTCTATAACCCGATCCTGTTCTTCTATAGTGGTAAGATCCTGTAATATGGATTGTGTTAGTAATATCTTGAAAGACTTAGTACGTGAAAAATGGTTCCTACACGTCATTTGCAGGATATTCAGCCATTCTTCTGGGCAAAGAATACAGTTTACCCTTGTGGGATGCATATAATCTCGAAAAATTTTAACTGCCACTGGAACTCCGAATGTCGCTCTCGTCAGAGTGCGTCTATAAGTTCCGGGAAAAATTGTTTCATATGTTTCGCCGTTATTATCTCCTTTTTCTATAAGAATTTGGTTCCTGAAACCATTTAATGGTGATTCAATCATTTTAATAAGGCTCCCATTGTCAGAATTCGCAGAATGCACGGTAGCATTATCCGAATCAGACGAAGAGGGTGATTCTAGTTCGTTGACGTTTACCTGATGCGTTATCCTAGATAACCCATCGGCGACGACGTTTTGTTTTCCTGGCCTATATTGGATTTCGTAGTCGAATTCTTCAAAGCGTAATTTCATTCTGATCAACCTGTCGTTTGGACTCTTGAGATTCAAGGCGTAGGTGAGAGGCTTATGATCAGTAAAAAGAGTAAATTTTCGACCAAACAGATACGGTCTAAAATATTTACATGCCCAGTCTATAGCTAAGAGTTCCTTTTCAATCGTGGAATACTTCTCTTCGCTTGCGGACAGCGTACGTGAGGCAAAGGCGATGGGTTTGTCTTGCCCTATTGGGCCCTGGGACAGAACTGCGCCTAGACCGTGATTCGAAGCGTCTGTGGTAAGCACGAAACGCCTCGTAAAATCGGGATACTGTAGCACATGGCTACTTGTTAAAATATTTTTACAGCGTTCGAAGGCTGACACAAACTCTATAGTGTGTTCGATTGTCTCTCCTTTCCGCAGCTGCTGTGTGAGGGGCTTCGCAATTTTTGCAAAGTCTCTGATAAATTTTCTGTAGTAGCCTAGATGCTTTTCATTTCTTGGTAGGGGCCATTCTTTGATTACACTGATCTTCTCGGGATTAGGCTTGACTCCATCCGGAGTGACTATTTGGCCTAGAAATGCGACTTCTTTTTGAAGAAACGCACACTTATCATTTTGAATTTTCATGTTAAATTTTCTTAGAGTTTCTAAGACCAGTTTCAAGTTTATCAAGTGTTCTTGGAGACTAGTCGAATAGATGATTATATCATCCATATAGACTAGGCACCTAACGCCGATATGTTCCCTGAGGATGTTATCCATCACTCTTTGGAACGTAGCGGGTGCATTTTTGAGGCCAAAAGGCATCCTTACAAACTCGTAGTGCCCTCCTTCGACACTAAACGTAGTTTTAGGAATATGCTTTTTCGTTACCTCGATTTGATAAAACCCTGATGCTAGTCAAGGGTTGAAAAATATTGACATCTCCCTAATTTGTCGAGAATGTCGGTAATATTGGGGATCGGGTATCGATCGTCTACAGTTTTCTGGTTTAACTTGCGATAATCGATAACTAATCGCCATTTTCTTGTACCGGAAGCATCGAGCTTCTTCGGTACGACCCATATTGGTGACGACCAGGGACTGTTCGATGGTCGAATAATTCCCTGATCTAACATTTTCATTATTTGCTTTTGAACCTCTTCTCTATGGCAAAAGGGGTAGCGATATGTTTTCGAATAAATCGGAAGGTCATCTTTTGTATTTATGTTGTGTTTAACAGCATTGGTAAATGTTAAGGTTTCATTTTCGTCGTGAAAGACGTCTTGAAATTTATTGAGAACGTTGAGAAGTTTGCCTTGCTCCTCTTTGTTCAAATGTTCCATCTTGAGGATGTGGTCAATTGTCATTTTCTTATATGATGCGTGGTGGTTCAATGCATCGGTAGAAATCGTCTCGAAATTGTTTATTTCTATATCCAGCGTATCATGTAAATTCAGTTCTTTTGTGCTATTGTCAAAATTATGGACTAGAATTTCGGCTAAGTTATTTTTACTATTGTATATTTCTGCTAGGATGTGAACATTTGTTTTACGAAGAAATCGCCATCTGGGCAAGACGTCGGTATGCTAATAACTTTAGTTTCATTTGCGTGAATTTCGATTGGTTCGAAGAATTTCTTTTGAAGTGGAATAGATTTATCGTTGATTTTTGAAACGTCATGCGCTGTGTCAATTATCGCGTTCAATGATCGTAAGGTCTCGTAACCTACAAGTCCATCGAAGTAGTCATGAAACTTAAATACGTAAAATTTTTGGGGTGGGAGAGTTTTGTCATATACGTTGATTGGTTTAAAGTGAATGTACTCTTTGACCAAATGTTTTCCGCTTATGTTTTTAATGTAATGTGTTGGACACGGTTTTCTAATGTTTAAAGTTACTAATTTGGGTGTTATATAATTCTTATTGGCACCAGTGTCAATAAGAAATTTAAGGATTCCAAATATTTTGGACTTCAGTTCTATAAATGGTAGAAAGTTATCTGTCATTCCTCTTCTAAGGTCTCCAGACACGAAAGAAAATTTAGACTACTTTCGTAAACTTCATTTTGTTCAGACATTTCTTGTTCAGGTTGTACTTGTTCTTCGTATTCTTCTGGTTGTATTTGAGTTTCTTCTTGTATATTTAAATTTTGAACTTTTGGAAAAGGAGTTCGATATTGCTGTGAAGAAAAGATTTTATTTCCTTGGGTCCTGTGTCCCGAGGGGTCTTGTTTAATATTAGGAAGAGCTAGCATCCTTTGAGGGGCATTTTGGTTATGAGAGTTTTGCATTTGCGGCCTATTATTAAAAGTTGCGTTCATCTGGTTTGAGGGGAACTGTGTGTTTTCGATATAAGGAAAGGTTGGTTTAAAAGCGTTTTGCATGAAAGGTCTTTGAATTTGTTGCCCTACTGGTGGGTATCTATTATAGTTTTGCCAGTTAGCTGTTAGTGGACTCGGTCTGTTAATGGGTTTTTGTGAGACGATAGGTGGTTTGTGAAATTTTTCTTTCCGCCGTTGGGCGGCGTTGTATTGGTCTAACGCTCCTTGGTATGCCATTAGTAAAGTGGTTGGACGCGATGTCCTCGTTAGTGTCGAGTATGGCTCTACTAAACCATCTATAAAAGAGTTGAGAATCATATCTTCATAGCTCTTTGATAGGATCTTTACGCATAATTTTGTATCTTGATCCAAAAGCAATTTTGCTGTGATATCAGAGAGTAATTCTCTGCAATCGTTTTAAAATTCGGTAATTGATTTCGTACCTTGTTTCATATATGATATTTGGGTTACAAGAGTACAAAGATCTCTTTTGTCTCCGAAATATTCCGAAAGCACTGTTTTTATCTCGCTCCATTCCAACGCGGTATGTCGAGCAACGAGTGCTTCGCTCGCTTCATCAACAATTTTATCCCTAATAATGCTAACCCAAAATAGCATAGCATGGGCAATTTCTTCTCCTGACGAGCAGGTCTGTTTTGCATATTCCAGCTTCTCCTCCACCGAGGTGAGCCATGAAGCTAAGGTTTTTTTGTCGCCTTTGTAAGGCACAATAAATTTTATGGCATCTGGTACTCGTGGCACATCATTTCTGCCAGTCGTTTCCCTTGCATTTGAGGGCGATAGCGATGCATGACGATTGGCGATTTAATAGCCTTTCGATTTGAAGGCGTTGAGCCTCTAACTCAGCGGTTAAGCTGTCAATCTGTTGTTTTAGTTCTTCCGCCATTTTTCTTCTTAACATACGGTAATTGAACAAAAAAAATTTATAGCACTATTCCAAAAATCATTAATTGCAAGTCGTCAATTAAAAATCACTCAATGTGGATCACTAACTACAAATCACTAAATTCTTATAATTGATTAAGCTTAAAATCACTACAATTTTTCTTCTTATGATAACACTATGTAAAACTCACTGAATGCAAGTCGTCAATTATAAATCATTAAATTTAGGTCACTAACTACGAATCACTATCATTGATTGAACTTAAAATTACCAATTTTTTCTTATTTTCTAATGTGGACGTGGCAAAACGAACCTATTCAAGGTTGTCCGCTCACAAGGGGTAGGAAAAGGGATAATAAAAAGCACTCACCACAAATCTACTAGTATTCCACTAGTGATGCCAAAACGGGTAGAGAGCCGGTCCGTGGGGCTGGAAAAAGTTAAGTTCCTGGTCCGTCGAATCGTAGATCCTGATCGCCGGTGCGATTTCACTTGAACAATTTCCTTGTTTAGTTTCGGTCGCACTTAACTCGATTTTCACTACTTTTCGCGAACCAATTGCACTTAACTTTCACTCCCCCTTCAAGTCGACTGCGCCAGTTACAAGTCGAGGCCTTCGGGGTTGGTTTTTAAAAAAGGATGTGTACTAAATTGCTCGATAAAGACTGAAACTTGATTTATTTCATATTTGTTACAGAGGCCTCGTGTTTACTAAAATTGCCATCTATGCATTAATGTTCTTGCCATGTGTCGTCCGGTCGTTGGTGCTGATGCAGCGCGTCTCCGGTTCACTCCGTTCTATTAAACTGTTGCTACGCTGGTATATATATATATATATATATATATATATATATATATATATATATATATATATATATATATATATATATATATATATATATATATATATATATATATATATATATATATATATATATATATATATATATATATATATATATATATATATATATATATATATATATATATATATATAAGTTATGAAACAGCGGACACCACCACCACATTAATCGAGAAGCAGGATAACCACACCGAACCCAAATCAACATAGCAACAGCCAGGAAACTACCAACGGCAATACCACATCGATCAACGCACCGCAGAAATGATGACCCAGGGAATCCAGCACAGCAACAAGCGAAGCGACGTGGACGACCGACGTGGACGAGCAACGTGGACGAGCAGCACATCGGACGATATTGATCGATTTTGCTGAATAGGGACCTTTACATAATAAAAGGGCTAGAGATAGGAAATTAAGATTCAGTTTTTGATGTAACTTTGTAGTGAATGGTAATTAAAGTTGTTTTTTAGTGAAATAAATATTTTTTTATAAGTTCGAGATAAATCACGACCTAACTGGCGCAGTCGAGTAGTTCAAGTAGTGAAACAAAGTGAAAGTGTTGTTGGAGCGAATATCTAATATCACAATCATCGAGTTTGCAAAGGCGAGCGGCCCTAAGTCCCAGACGACACCGATAATCCAGCAGCAGCTATTCTGGAGCGGATATCCAGGATTTGAGATTATTTGGAGGACCAATCCCGCTACTTGGAACCCACCCCAGCCATCTCTACGTGCATCATTACCAAAAACTCCCTGATGAAAGGAATCATCTTGTAAGTACCAAAGTTTTTACTACCTATAAAGTGAAACTAAATGAAACCAAGTGCAAACGAGTGCTACAGTGTAGTTCAACTCAAGTGTAGGAATCTGAAACGTGTTATTAGATCTCTATTGTGAGGGCATATCACTGGCGGTCATAACTCTTATTACGATTCTTGCTACCACATTAATTTCCCTGTCCAACAGGCGAGTAGCGACATAATATAGGGAAAAAGTTAACATTTTGAATAAAATCTAACATGGCAAAACCAGCTATGAGCGCAGAAGCTCTGCTAGAACAAGTGAGAACACTCACCGAAAATCAAACACAGCTTATTGAAACGATCAATGCTTTGAAAGATAAAGCTAACGATCCATTCTTAAATTTCACAACACCTGATCCGATCAGGAATATCCCCATCTTCAATGGGAATAGAAAAGAAGCGGCTGCCTGGGTGCAGGACGCTGAACAAACTCTTAATCTGTTCGACCAATATAAAAACGACATTTGCTATGGACAAATTATTCGTAGTATAAAGAACAAAGTGGTCGGTGAGGCTAGAGAAATATTGATAGCCTCCGGAAATCCCACAACCTGGGATGAAATCAAAGAAATTTTACTAACTGCATACGGTGACCGTAGGGATTTAACGAGTCACATTCAATCGTTATTTTACATTCGACAAGGCAAGAAAAATCTGTCGGAATATTACAATAAAATTAGAACAATTGACACAGCTATAAAATCATCTGCTGCTAATATGGACGATTATAAATCGCACACAAGGGTTATTAACTCTTTCGTCAATTTACTAACGTTGACCCGGTTCGTAGATGGGTTAAAAGAGGAAATTTCTATGCACGTAAGAAGTTGTCGACCAGAGACACTTGAGCATGCTTACGAAATCACACAACAGTATTCGAATGCCGCGTACCGACACAAGTTGGATCGGAAAACGAATAACCCGACACCTTTCGCTAGACAGCAGAACGGCGAGCAAGGCAAAGCTAAACCAAATAACTCTAATGCTAATGCACGGTACGGTGATAGGACACCATCAGGCAAATTTAAAAACCGACTTCAAACTGACGACGATGTGTCAATGAAGACACATGTTTCAAGAATGCAGGTTAATAACCATGCACAAAAGGAAAGTGAATTTGAAGCTGACTCGGACAATGAACCTGAATACAATTCTCAGAAGGAATCAGTAGAAAATTCCAGACTCGATTCAGACGATGATGAATACCTTATCTCGGATGAAATAAATTTTCATCTGATCCACGGAAAAAATCCAAAGACGTGATGAAGAAAACTAGTTTCATACCTTACATTGTTACGTTAGTTTGTTTGAATAGTTTGTAGCTTTACGGTACCAAATTTTGTACAACTATAGCACGTAAGCAGAAAAATACGATATCCCCAACGTCGCCAACGGGCGATTCAAAACACCTCCTTTCAACCGGCACAATGAATGCTTGCTCGAAAAAAAGGCCTCTCGGAAAGCGACGATGTAAAAGCGTTGGAGCAAAATCGCTGCGCAGCAGCGCGTGAAAATCGGAAGCACGCATACAATCACCTCTGGTTCGGAAGCGACGAAAGGCAGACTCACTCCACGTAAAACCGCCATTGTGGCAACAGCCGCCAATAAAAGTTCCGCGAGTGAAGTTTAAGCCCGTTCGCCTTTTGCAAACAGCCTTAGGAAATCCGAATCCGGAATTTGACGAAAAGAAGGTAAGAAAATATGCAGCATCAGTCAGACGTCGTATCTCATGCCGCTAATCCGATATTCGGCAGGCATCCGAGACAGAAAACTCCGAACTTCCCGGAGCAACGGAAGAAAACCGATCTCGTGGAGCGAGAAAACCACCCGCACCAAGAAGGAACACCAGCACCAGGAGCAGCAAACGACCCCAAAACGGGTTAGTATCATTTCACCACACTTTGCTTCGCAATTGGTGACGGTGGATGCCCTTCAGGGCCGTTTTTTCCTATTTTTCTTTTTGAGTGGTTCCACGTGGCGAGGAACGAACGACGGACGGCATTGAATCTGTTCGTTCGGAGATTGCGGCCAGCAAGACGGAAGCGGTGGAGGTCACATCGATCGGAGGCAGCGGGAACCACCGGCGAATATCTCGACGGCAACGATGGCAGCGTGCTGCAATTAACAGAAACCGGAGTGAGTACGTTATGAGGCGAGGAATTTCACCGCCGGAGAAGAAGGACAAGATGAAGGGTAAAGAAGAAAGATGTTAGAGAAGAATGTGAAGAGAGAAGAAAGAGGTGTAGAGTAGAGGAAAGAGTTTAGAAGAAGCTGGCCATAGAGGGAGAGAGTGAAGAAAGGAAAGGAGTTAGGAAAGTGGGAAGTTTGTAGGGGATGTGGGAGCAAATAAAACCACATTTGGATAAATGAGAGATTTGTGTTGGTGCATTATTACTTTAGTGTCTGCTTTGAGATTCCTCTGTAGTGATCGCTCTACCAGCTATCCGGAACTGCAACACTGGCGCCCAACTTAAAAATCCACACATTTTGAACTACCGTTAGCGATATTTTGGTTTGTAATTTGTAATATTTGGTTTTGTGCAAAGTTTTAACCTTTACGCATACAGCTAAGATGGATTACACACATCTAAGCGATGAGGAAATTAATTTTGAGCTGGCATTACGCCATGTTGTTAACTTAGGACCCACCACACACCGTGGAAAGGTGCTCCGCCTCAAAGCACTAATACAGGAAGAGTCCTTAAGAGACACTATTCCTACAAGCTGTGAGCATGTAATGAGTGCTCAAGCCAACATTGAAGTTTGTCAACTTCAAGTCGAAAAGTTACATTTCATTACGGAAACGGCCGTTCATTCAAACAACATAAATGCTCTACATCAAATTCATTCGCGACTGATACATTATCAAAACCGATTACGTCTGATTAATCCCCCTGTTGAACTGAAAGACACAATTACGTTAGTAACGATGCACGTAGATGTCTTGTTCAACAAGGTTGTCAATGTGTTACGCAGTTCTGCAAACGGTGTGAATCAAAGTGAAACAACAGTGAACCAGGAAATGAATTCTACCGGAGCGGTACGTAGGACTATAGAACGGGAACTAGGAGCTGTAGGAGGAAGCGACATTTCGGCATCTCCGGCTGAACAGACACACCATCAAGAAGAAACTCCACCGTCATCATCAGCTTTATCACGATCGCTCTCGTTGTCAACCGGGCGAAGTCAGCTACCATCAAACTCACAGCAAGATCGGTGCAGTGGTAGGAATGACCGGAGATCATTACCGGACCGTCCACAGGGGTCATCACCACCAGCATACAATGTCCATGAGCATGAAACAGGAGAGATTCAGATTTTTGAAGCAGAAGCAAGCGGAATACGAGCAAGCGAAGCAGAAGTATGGGAAACACGAGCCAGACAAGCAGAAGCACGCGCAAGGGAAGCTGAAATGCGAGCCAGAGAAGCCGAAGAACGAGAAACGAGGGCAAGAGGATCACGGCACAGTGGTGCACACTCACAGCAAGATCGGCGCAGTGGTAGGAATGACCGGAGATCATTACCGGACCGTCCGCAGGGGTCATCACCACCAGCATACAATGTCCATGAGCATGAAACAGGAGAGATTCAGATTTTTGAACCAGAAGCAAGCGGAATACGAGCAAGCGAAGCAGAAGTATGGGAAACACGAGCCAGACAAGCAGAAGCACGAGCAAGGGAAGCTGAAATGCGAGCCAGAGAAGCCGAAGAACGAGAAACGAGGGCAAGAGGATCACGGCACAGTGGTGCACAAGCCAGCGACGCACGTTCCAGAGAAGAAGATGAAAGAGGCGCTCGAGCTAGAGATGCGCAAGCAAGGGATGAGTATCACAGAATTCGGGATGACTTACTGAATCGTTTGCTTCATCAAGAGAGACCACAGCCAGCAAGAAGGGAAGACGAAAGAAGGATGCTGAAGGCGGTACACAATTGGCCATTCAAGTTTCGAGGCGAAAAGGACACTACCTCCCTCAACGTTTTCCTGGATCGCGTTGAGACATTTGCCAGATCAGAGGGTATGAACGATGAGACGCTGCTGGGTTCCATCAAGCACCTACTTCAGGAAGACGCTCTCGACTGGTACGCACGTGCAACGTCACACCGATTACTGCATTCATGGGAAGCCTTCAAGCGCGAGATCCGGCGAGAGTTTTTACCAAGCGGTTACTCGCAAATCCTACGTTTGGAAGCCAGCTTTAGGTTCCAAGGAACCAACGAAACATTTGCAAAGTTCTATCGTGACATTTCGGCATTGTTCAGATTTGTTGAACCGCCAATTCCCGAAGAGGAAAAGTTCTTTCTGGTGAAGAAGAACATGAATGAGAATTATGCAGCCATCGTGACGGCAGCTAGACCACGAACGCTAGAAGAACTGATGGAAATTTGTACCGGCTACGACGAGACCAGGATATTATTGAACAGGCAGCGTCGCATCCCGATTCCACACAGCGCATTATTGGAGCCGAACTTTGCCACGCCTGTGACTACAAGTAGGCCAACGCCAATTCAACACCAACAGCCACACCGTTTCAGCAGGCTACACGCGGTAGAAGTCGATGGTGATATAGAAGAAGAACCATCAGCCCTTTCGAATGAAGATAACTGGCAGTATAAGATTAATGAGCTCGTTGAGCAAGTGAACGCTCTGAAGATGAATTTCGAACGGAAGAGCGCCGGATCTAACGAGGTAGCACAAAGCCAGCGGCACCCTCGATTCACGGATAGGTCCAACCGTACGGAACCAGATGATTGGCCCCGTCAACAACACAGTAATATTCCTTCGATGCCAACTCATCAGCAACAACGTTCTCAGAAGGCGCCACAACCGATGCCACGGATGCAGCAACAGGCAGATCAGCAGTTCGGGCAAAACGGACACACACAGCACTGGAATCAACAACCAACTGAAGAGCAAGGCATGCAAGCACGAAGAAGAAGAGACCCACATCAACAAGACCGTTCACCACGCATAGAGCATCAGCACGACCAGCAGCAGGCTGCTGCCAGCCATCTACGAATAGTAATGATCTGTTGGAATTGTGACGAAGAAGGCCACAGGTTCATGGACTGTCCCAAACCGCAGGCGGTATTGTTCTGCTACCGCTGTGGACGGAAAGGATACTCGTTACGCAGTTGCTTCACATGCCGCTCGGATGCGGTAAACTACACGGCGGGGAACGCACAATAGAGGGAAGCAGCTCTCCGCAAGCACTGGAATACCCCTCAAATATACCAGAATTCCAGAACATCAATTCACTTATTATCAATCCCGGAAGCGACAATCGTCCACACGCTCTGATATCAGTCTTAGGCCAGGAGATCACTGCTTTGCTGGATAGCGGTGCAAATTGCTCATTACTTGGCGGGAAACAAACCCAATTGGCAGAACAGTATGACCTGCAGAAAGGAAACGTAACCGGAGGAATAAAACCAGCGGACGGAACAAGGCATAGTATTACCAATTTCGTCTATCTGCCAATCGTGTACAACAACCGGAATGAAGTGCTACCAGTTCTGTTAGTGCCATCAATCCCAGACTGTGTCATCTTGGGAATGAACTTTTGGAACAAATTCGGAGTCAAGGCAGTTTGCTGTTCGGTGGGCATAGAAAGCGACCAAGAACGGAATGAAGATCAGGAGATAAAAAAGCTGTCAACAGAGCAGAGAAGGCAATTAGAGCGCACAATAAACAAATTTCCTACAGCACAGGAAGGCAAACTTGGACGGACAACGATGTACGAGCATCGCATCGAAATAGGAGACGCAGTCCCACGAAAACAACGGCATTATCCCATGTCTCCGTATGTTCTTCAGGAAGTTAACCGGGAAATCGATCGGATGATTGCCCTGGACGTTATCGAGGAAGCACAATTCTCGCCGTGGAATAATCCCTTAGTAGCCGTCAAGAAGAAGACCGGCCAGTACCGCGTTTGCTTGGATGCTCGTCATCTCAACTCCATAATGGTGAATGAAGGTTATCCGATCCCGCAGATCGCATCGATCACGAACAACCTCCGGAGTAGCAAGTTCATTTCGTCCATAGACCTAAAGGATGCATTCTGGCAACTTCCATTACATCCAAGTTCAAGGCCGTTAACAGCGTTCACCGTTCCATCCAGAGGCCACTTTCAGTTCAAGGTGGTGCCTTTCGGATTGTGTACGGCTAGTCAAGCATTGGCACGGTTGATGACACACATCTTCGCAGACATGGAACCGCGAGTTTTTCACTACCTGGATGACATCATCATATGCTCGGAAACCTTCGAAGAGCATATTGCGTTGCTCGAAGAAGTGGCTCGTCGTCTCCAGCAAGCAAATCTAACGATATCGTCAGAGAAATCAATGTTCTGCAGGAAACAGATGAAATACCTCGGTTACGTAATCGATGAACAAGGCTGGCGAGTAGACGACGGAAAGATCGAAGCGATTGTGCAGTTCCCAACACCTACAACCAGGAAGGAAGTCCAGCGCTTTCTGGGCGTTTGCAATTGGTACCGTCGATTCATCGCAGAATTTGCGCAACTTGCAGCTCCTCTTACGGATCTCACACGAGTCAAAACAAAGTTCCGATGGACTCCTGCGTCAGAAGCAGCATTCCTCAAGTTGAAATCAGCCCTGGTATCAGCTCCGGTGTTAGCTATGCCGGATTACAGCAAGCCGTTTACTATAGCGTGTGATGCAAGCGACTTGGCGATTGGAGCGGTTCTTACTCAGGAAATCGAGGGAGAAGAACATCCGATTAGTTATTTTTCGCAGAAGCTTTCAGCGTCGGAAAGGAAATACTCGGTCACGGAACGAGAGTGTCTGGCGGTAATCCGGGCGATCGAGAAATTCAGGGCCCATGTAGAAGGAGTAAAATTCGTCGTGCATTGCGACCATGCCGCGCTGAGTTATTTGAAGTCCATGAAGAATCCGACAGCATTAATGAGTCGATGGCTGTTGCGACTGAATGCATTCGACTTCGAAATCCGATACAGGAAAGGTTCTATCAACGTTGTTCCAGATGCGCTCTCGAGAACGGTGGCAGAATCAGTGTTCACAGTAGACAAGGTAGAGGATCCATGGTACCGGAAGCTGATGGAAAGAGTCAAGAACGAAGGTGATCAATTTCCCGATTTCCGGATGGCGAACGATGTCCTGTTCAAGAATTGTCAATGCAAGGACGAAGTTGGAGCAGTCTTTCACAAGTGGAAGCAGGTTGTTCCAAAGGAAGAAAGGACACAGTTGATCCGCAAGTTTCACGATGAACCAGCAGCTGCTCATCTCGGATTCTACAAAACTTGGCACAAGATACAAGCCCACTACTACTGGCCACGAATGCAGCAGGAGATTAGCGACTACGTGAAGAACTGTGACACTTGCAAGGCGTGTAAAGCTCCAGGAACGAGGATGATGCCGCAAATGGGCAACCCCAAACCAGCAAAGATTCCATGGGAAATGATATCGGTAGACTTTGTCGGTCCACTCACACGTTCCAAGCGAGGCAACACAGCACTGTTTGTGGTGGTAGATTGGGTCAGCAAGTACGTGATCGTGAAGCCAATGCGCGCAGCAGATTCACAGAAGATGGTGGAATTCTTGGAAGAAGAAGTTTGTCTGAAATACTCACGTCCGCGACTGATATTGTCCGACAACGGGAAGCAGTTTGAATCGATGCTGTTCAAATCTTGGTTAGTGCGACACAAGATCGGTCACATGAAAACAGCGTATTATTGTCCGCAAGTCAACAATGCGGAACGCGTGAACCGTGTCGTGATCACCTGTATTCGATCGTTGCTGGATGGAGATCACCGAGAATGGGACGAGAAGCTACCTGCCATTACTGCGGCTATCAACTCGGCCAAGCATGAAGCCACTGGAGTTAGCCCGCACGAAGCAAACTTTGGACGAAAACTTCTTTACACACGGAACTCTACACACAGCAAGATTTGAACACGCCGGACGATCCGAAAGTGGCACAGGACTTGCGACTATCAGCGATACATCGAATTCAGCAGTTAATTATCCAACGCATAAGAAACAATCACGAGCGGACAAAACAACGATACAATCTTCGAGCGAGAGCAATCGCATTTAAGGTAGGAGACCTGGTTTGGCGTCGATCTTTCGTGCTATCGTCGAAGATCGATCAAATCAACAGCAAACTGGAACCGAAATTCGTTCCTGCAATCGTGAAGGAGATTCTCGGAACAAACTTGTATATGTTGGAGGACATTTTGAGCGGAAAGAAAGGAAGATACCATGCGAAAGATATCAAGGCCGACTAAATCGGATTGTTACAGCTATGTCCACAGGTAATGCCTGTCAACGACGAGCGAAAGCCTCGAAAACACCGTAAGCCGAACGGGTGAAAGGGCAATCTTCGTCAGATGTGATGAGCAAAAACTTCTAATAAACTACCTCTCCATCTTGACAAGAGCGATTTGACGAATCTTTGAGTGTCGACAGTTCATCGGACTTTAGCGCAACCACGCGGGCCGTTCACGGAGCGAGAGAAATCGTACCCTGCAGACTGGAAACGGGTTGCAGGGAGATCCAAAACACGTTTAACACTTAGTTGTACTCGCCGAAGCAGCTCTTATTCAAAAAGCGTCCCACTTGCGTCGTTCCGCGCCTGCCGTTCACGAAACTAGAGAAATCGTACTCTGCAGACTGGAGACGGGTTGCAGGGCATCATCGATGTAGCATGCAATTGAAGCATCGAGAACGCGGAAACCCTACTGGGTAAGCCGTTAGTCAGGGCGAGAGAAACTGACCATGTTCATGCTTCGCGCTGACATGCCGTTGCCAGACGTGACAAACTGTTCAAAGTTTAAAGCTATGACTGCAGACAACTGCAAACCAAGAAGGAACTCCTCACGCCAAAAACACCAAGTGGTTATGCCGTTAGCCGATCGTGACAAATCGAGCACAACACCGAATACGACAACACCAACTATTGACAACAGAGCTATGAGCTACGCCAGCTACAAGCCAAGAAAACACGAAACTCGGTAAATCCAACCAAGACTGGTTGATCGCAATTCTCCTCACATGTGTCCAGTAATTCCGAATGCGTGGCCAAAGGTTAAAACGCTAGGGGTCGTCATGAAATTGTCATTCAAAAGTAACGCGAATCAAGGGCGCGGTAAAACCCTTTACTCTGGGCTCACGACGATTAAGGCGCACAAATGCAACTTTTCTTAGAAATTGGCGCAAACCAAAACAAACCAACATTGTCCTTGTAAATATGTACGTATTAATATGTTAAGTCAAACATTAATAGTAAGCTTTTTTTCGTTTTGTGTGCGATTGAGTCCATTATACTTATATCAATAGGCTAGAATCCATTTGAATGTTCGCCGTAGTTGGCACGAATTTGTTGAAGCTTGAACAAGGACAAGGTCAGAGACGTCTTGAGAGGTCCAAGTAGTTCTGTCAGAGGCAGCTGACGATTTAGACATCAAGATTAGGCAGTTTAAGCAACTATGAAGGGATTAAGATATGGCAAGCAACCGAGGCTTGCGTACGTATTATAGTATCGATTCAGTCGAATTTTAACTTGAGGTATGCTCAGGATTTTTGATGACCGATTAGTCTCTGACCAACATCCGGGAGAATGAGTTTTTGAATTTTTTGTGAATCGTTTTATCACCGATTCACAAAAAATTCTTCCGCTACGGTAAAGTTGTGTTACGTTAGTTTGTTTGAATAGTTTGTAGCTTTACGGTACCAAATTTTGTACAACTATAGCACGTAAGCAGAAAAATACGATATCCCCAACGTCGCCAACGGGCGATTCAAAACACCTCCTTTCAACCGGCACAATGAATGCTTGCTCGAAAAAAAGGCCTCTCGGAAAGCGACGATGTAAAAGCGTTGGAGCAAAATCGCTGCAGCAGCAGCGCGTGAAAATCGGAAGCACGCATACAATCACCTCTGGTTCGGAAGCGACGAAAGGCAGACTCACTCCACGTAAAACCGCCATTGTGGCAACAGCCGCCAATAAAAGTTCCGCGAGTGAAGTTTAAGCCCGTTCGCCTTTTGCAAACAGCCTTAGGAAATCCGAATCCGGAATTTGACGAAAAGAAGGTAAGAAAATATGCAGCATCAGTCAGACGTCGTATCTCATGCCGCTAATCCGATATTCGGCAGGCATCCGAGACAGAAAACTCCGAACTTCCCGGAGCAACGGAAGAAAACCGATCTCGTGGAGCGAGAACACCACCCGCACCAAGAAGGAACACCAGCACCAGGAGCAGCAAACGACCCCAAAACGGGTTAGTATCATTTCACCACACTTTGCTTCGCAATTGGTGACGGTGGGTGCCCTTCAGGGCCGTTTTTTCCTATTTTTCTTTTTGAGTGGTTCCACGTGGCGAGGAACGAACGACGGACGGCATTGAATCTGTTCGTTCGGAGATTGCGGCCAGCAAGACGGAAGCGGTGGAGGTCACATCGATCGGAGGCAGCGGGAACCACCGGCGAATATCTCGACGGCAACGATGGCAGCGTGCTGCAATTAACAGAAACCGGAGTGAGTACGTTATGAGGCGAGGAATTTCACCGCCGGAGAAGAAGGACAAGATGAAGGGTAAAGAAGAAAGATGTTAGAGAAGAATGTGAAGAGAGAAGAAAGAGGTGTAGAGTAGAGGAAAGAGTTTAGAAGAAGCTGGCCATAGAGGGAGAGAGTGAAGAAAGGAAAGGAGTTAGGAAAGTGGGAAGTTTGTAGGGGATGTGGGAGCAAATAAAACCACATTTGGATAAATGAGAGATTTGTGTTGGTGCATTATTATTTTAGTGTCTGCTTTGAGATTCCTTTGTAGTGATCGCTCTACCAGCTATCCGGAACTGCAACACAATATCTGCACAAAAAAACCGCGGGAGTTGAGGAAACCGCGGAACATGTGTTCTTCGCAGATTACTCATGATCCGGAATGATAACTGTAAGCGGTCACGACAGCTGGTCGTAGATTTTCCATCCCGTCTAGAAAAAACACCCCGGGAGTAATCGATTTAATTCTTGGAAATGAAATATTCTTTGACCTCATGAAGGCTGGTCGTATGAAGCTTGGAAATAGAACAGCAGTTCTAGTAGAGACTGAGTTTGGATCGATAGTAGGAGGTTCAGTTCACCCTCGGAGTTCCAGTCAACTCTCTCGAGTGTGTCAGTTCAATCGATTCGAGGAAGAGCTTAATCAAACACTGGTAAAGTTCTGGGAAGTCGTTCCAACACAAGGCCGTTTCACAAAAACTGAAGCTGATGTGGAACCTCATTTTTCACAAGCTCATATACGAGACGAACAGAGTCGATATCAAGTTCGGCTTTCTTTTAACGAACTGAGGTGATGTTTGGCGACTCTTATGAGCTTGCCAAGAAACGCTTTGATAGACTGAAGGCAGCGGTGGAGCTGGAGCCCGAGAAAAATGGGGCAGTAGCAGGAATTCGTGACTGAATATCAAGCTAATAGGAAACATGAAAGAGGTTGAGAATGTTGGTGAGAGCTGTCTACAAAGCGACGAGTTCTACAACGAAAACCCGCGTGGTTTTCGACGCGTCACCAAAAACTTCAAGTGGCGTTTCGCTGAATGACGCACTCTCTGTAGTCCGTACTTTGCAATGAGATTTGCTCACTATAGTTTTCGAAGGGTCCTGACTGCCTACATCCCTAAAATGTACAGCCATTAATGCATCTGGCAAGGGATGAAGGACAGGACTACCCACTAGCTGTTGATGTCGTCGAGAACATAGCTTTCGTTTGATGACTTTCTGACGGGAGGTCAGTCTTTCGAGGCTGTTATCGCCATTTACCAGTAGCTTTCGGCATTGTTAGCGAAAGGTGAATTTGGAGTTTACAAGTTTTGCTCGAACATTTGTGATATACAGAACGCGATTCCGGAACTCTTGCATGATAAACAAGTCAGTTGCGAGGATTCCGGAGCCACTAACACAATCAAGACTTTGGGGCTTATTTGTAACCCAACGGAGGACTATTTTGGATTCCACGAAGCGATTGGAAGCGAACGATTCTTTCGGACATTGGGCGGTTATTCGATGTAAGCTGATCATGCAGAATGTATGGCGTCTCGGATTGGAGTAGGACGAACCCCTTCCCGATGAACTATTGCAGAATTGGAGGCATTTTCGAGAACAACTGTCGATCGCGTCAATCAGATGCGGAAACAGCGACTGGTGATTTCAAGAGGTGCTGCGTGAATTGAGCTACACGGCTTCTCGGACGCATCAATGCGCGACGGGGCTGTGCTTTATATCAGAAGTATCACGGAGGTCGAAACAATAGCGGTGAACTTGGTCGCAAGATAAATCTCGAGTTAAACCCTCAGATCAATGACGATGCCGCGATTGGAGCTCTGTGGTGCCAAGCTTCTTGCAGAGCTAACACTGATAACAGGGTTGGGAATGCAGTTCGACGAAGTGAAGCTATGGTGCGACTCCCAGATTGTGCTTTGTTGGCTCAAGAAACCGCCAACATCGTTGAACGTATTTGTGGCTAACCGTGTGGCAATAATATTGGAAACAACGAAGATCAACCAGTGGCACTACGTTCGATCGGAACACAATCCGGCTGATGTTGTGTCCAGTGGCGAGTATCCGGAAGATTTGTTGCGGAACCAGCTGTAGTGGAACGGATCACCATTGCTGTGGCAATCGCAGATGGAAGAAGACATTCCAGAGTTTTTGGATGAGTCAGTGCTACCAGTGCGCAGCAGTAAACATGTTAGCAGCGCTTTATGTAAAACCTATGGTACAGTTCAACAGAATGAGTCACTATCACAAGTTACTGAGAGCTAGGGTGTACGTCCGACGCTACCTCACCCAAAACGGCAGCAGCCATTGAGATCATTGATCACGGCTGATGAGATGGCTCAAGCTAAGAAAATTTGGTCCTTGAGCAATGAATTTTGTTCGGCCAAAGGCGTACGGGGGCATTTCCTAACGCGTTTCTAGCTATTGTTTATTTGTCGTCGTCAATCAGTTGTAGACCGTTTTAATTACAATAAGTACTTAACTTAACTTAAACCTAGCACGTGCGGAAATATTGTTTTAATTTTTCTTTCGACATTGTAAAATCTATACTATTGCAATGGATATTGTAATTAGCCATCATTTGGTTAATCGGTCCATATTTTGCATAGTTCGATGCGATGATAATTCGTTGCAAATAACTGTCGATGTCTTAAATGCCTTGTTGGTATGTTAAAGTTTAATTTTGATAGAATTTCCATTGAATCAATTCTTTGTAAAACTATATTATTTATAAATGACGCCTATTGCGAATTCACGACGCTCTTTTTAATGTTTGAATATTGATAAGCATACATCGAGCCTTATACGATGGTAAAGGAAATACAGTCCATCCTAGCTGTTCTTAGTGCATATAACGAAAATTGCTTTTGTACTGACTCTATTCTTTCTTCATGTGTTATTGTAAATGGAGACCAAACTATGCTTCAATATTCAAGTATTGAGCCTGAAATAAGCAATGTATAGTGTTTTTATCGTGTACGGGTCATGAAAGTCATAGCAAAACGTTTAATAAATCGTAAATACAGTTTTTAGCTCTGTTTATAATTGTGTTATAATGATCAATGAACGTAAGTTTAGAGTCTAGACAACACCTAAATCCCTAACTCTATCACACTTCTTACATTCTGATTGCCTAAAGTTGTTTGTATGTTAGGTATGTTTTATTTTCGACTGAAGGTATTTAAGTTATATTTTTTAACATTCAGTTGTAGCAGACTTTGTTACACATAAGTATGGAACAACAATATTTCATTCTTAAACGCGTTGATGTCCTCTGCATTTTTTATTTCTAAATAAAGTTTCATGTCGTCAGCGTAAATTAAAAATTTTAGTTTCTTAAGAATAAAAGATAAGTCATTTACAAATAGAATGAATAAAAGTGGTCCTAGATGAGAGCCTTGTTATGGGACTCCTGAATGGTATGAATAGATGTTGATTGGCTTCCTTCAAATCTTACAACTTGATCACGGTTGGTTAAATATGAATTAAGCCATTTGAGGAGTTTGGGCTGGATTCCCATTTTTGCAATTTAAATATAAGCATACACAGGAAAAAATCTTGTAGTAAAAACTACCATTTCACCGACTATGCCTATCTTTAAACTACCATAGAAATTTCAGTCAAATTTACTACGTTTATAGTAAAACCTTCAACGTTTGTGGTATATTTGACAGACCTCACTATTGATGTCAACCTGCAACATGGTTGATCTAATCAGCTAGCCATGGTAAAATCAAACGCATTTATAGTCAGCTGAAAATTGTTGGTGATTGCGCTTAATTTAACCCTCGAAATGGTAGTTTCTACTGTGACTTTTTTTGCATGTAGGTATATCGACACGGTCAAATGCTTTACTAAAATCTGTGTACAAAACCTCTACATGGTTTCCGTTATCCATTGCTTCCAGAGAATAATTAACGAATTCTAGTAAATTTGTGGTTGTCGAACGACTTTTTAAAAATCCATGCTGATTAGTAGTTATTCTATTTTTGATTTGGTTGAATAATTTTTCATTCTACAATTGCCTCAAAAAGTTTTAGAATGCAAGAGATCAGGGCTATACCCTGATAATTACGAATATCAGATTTTTACCAGACTTAAAAATAGGCACTAGAAATGAGCTCTTCCATAACTCTTGAAAGTCTCCGGATTCCAGTGACATATTAAAAGCCAAAACAATGGAGAAGTAAGCTCAGCTGCTAAAGTCTTCATAAACAAAGTATAGGAACTCCATCCGGTCCCGAGCCTTTTCGTTGCATCTAAATATTTTAACCCTTCCAAGATTTCATGCACATAGATTTGTTTCACGCTTATGTCACTGGAATATTCAGGATACAACTCCAAAGTATTGCTGAATCACGATCTGCTTCTGAGTATGTTGTGTATGTTTCTGACAAACTTGCAAATAAATTGCATATTTCTTCTGTATTATTACTTTCATTATTGTCCAAATACATACAGAGATGGAAGATTGTCTGATTTTAATTTTGTATTCGATGTAATTAAAAAAGTTTCTTGGGCAACATTTAATTTCACGTTCAATTTTTTGAATTATACTCCTCAAATGCAACATTCATAGCCAAATTAAGTTCATCACAAATGTTCAAATAGCTTTCTAAATTAACGGAACTGTTATGTTTTTTGTAAATCTTACATGCGCTTTTTGTTTACGGTTTTTTAAATTTTTAATTTGTTTATTGAACCAAACTGGATCCTTGAGAATACTTTTCCGTCTACGTCTTTTAACTCGGTACTTCTTCCTGATAACTGCAAACAACTTAGTGTAGAACACTTCAGTCGCACTTTCAACATTCTCTTCCATTCCTAAATACATATGTTTGATTAATCAATTAAGTTTAGTTTGCTTCTTGTGATTAGCATAATTAGCTGATTTATAGTCAAGAACTTCCTCGAGTCCGCAATCAGGCGACTCATTTTCTTGTACAAAAAAGAGAATACTCTATTGCTGTGTGAAAGACTTCATTTCTCCATATTGGAGTCAATGATTCACTTACACAGAAGTCATCGATAATATTTGTCAACAGAAAGTCTAAATAACAGTTCTGTTGATTTTTCACATGATTTATTTGATGAAGTCCTAAATCAGCAATTTTGTCAAATATGAAATTAAGCGTCTCATTTTCCCTATTATTGGAAGTAGGATACTTTCATCAATGTCAGCAATAAAATCAACATTGCGTTAGTTAAGCTCACCATATATATGTATTCTTTACTTCAGGGTAAACAAGACACAATTTCTTCGGCATTAGTAAAAAACTTATCATAAATTTCCTTACGGGCATTGTTTGGAGGAAAGTACACCGAAACAAACACATGAGTTTCGTCTTCACCTGCACTTTTTCCCACACATTCTCAAATTCTTTAGATTTTGTTGTAGATAATTATTTTGAATTGAATTCAGTTGAAATTGCAACTAAAACTCCACCTCCTGACTTTTTCCCGACTCATTGATAATTACGGTCATCTCTATAAACATTATAATTATTACCAAAAACCTCTTCACTCTTACACTCTCATCCCAACTGGTTTCATTTGCTAAGAATCACGGTATTAAAACAACTTTAGAACTTTATTTTGAATTTCGCTGATCTTAGCAGCGCTTTCCATCCGATTAAAATTTTGACAATATACCGCGATTTCATTCGTGGAATGAGGGTGGGGTGTAAGAGCTTAATGGACGTTGACTAATATTCACCTGTCCGGAATTAGTACTGTTTAGAAACATGCTATGGATCGCCGGGCTGATTATCCGCATCGTCATATCCTTCCTCTGGAGAAATTCGTCAGTTGCGTAGAAAACACGAATGATGAGCATGGCACTGGCACATTTCACATGATGCAGCAGAATTTGAAAAGCAAACCAGGGACGTCCAGCTGGGTTGTCTGCCAGGGAGAAGATCGTGTAACTTCGTCATGAGCCGGGTAGGGGTTCAGGATTTCCCCTCTCTGGAACTGTATTGGCCGGTGGGTCATCGGTGTCTCATTAGGTGATTTAGAAAATCTTTCCATTGCTGCCGCAAGAAGTATTCTCGTCCGGTGGTAGTAAGCTGATATTAAGAGCTCCGTCGTTGTTGCAAAAATTGTTGGTGTACTGGTAGTTGTCTTGCGGATGTCTTGAATTTCGATGGCGATTGTTTTGAATATTGCTGGGCCTACTGGTTTCATTTCTATTGTAATGAGTGTTGTTGCTGGTAGTTGTTACGCGATTGCTTTTTTCGCCTTCTTGCATTTTCGGCTTATTTTTGTTGTTTTAAACGATGCAATTCGCGTTTGTCGTAGTCGGTCCAGTCAGTCGTATCCACTTTGCTTCGTTCCAAGAAGGCGCCAGCCTGACTGAACCGGTAGAATATTATTGGCATCATTGAGCTCATCTTCGACGAGTCTGAAGCGTCCGGTGAGTGCGAAATAATTTTCGACTCAATTGCATTTAAGTTATTGATAGAGATTTCAGCTCTTCCATTATGTCTGTCCCAAACATCGGATTTTTGAACATAACATTACCAGAAGCTATAAATTCAGTTGTGCTGCTGATCTTTTTAATTTGTTCCTTTAAAGGTTTCAGGTCATTGGTAAAACCAGACGTCATTGATTCCGACTAACGTAAATACATTTTTCTCTAGAATTTTTCATGGCAATATCACAAAGCGATGTTATGTGATTTTTATTATCCAGCAGAGCTGACATTTGATCACCGTCAGCTCATTTTGTATTTCGTTGAGCATACCTCAAGGCGGCAGATTCCCTCATTCAAAACAGTAGCATTAATTTGCTTCGTCGCGCGATGGGTAACCTGCATGTTGCTTTCCACTTTTTCGGCTAGTTCAGCCTGTTGCTTTGTCAGCAATTGAACTTCGAAATTAAGTGTTATGAGGGTTTGGCAGGAGCTGCAGCACGGCAGCACATAAGACATAACATCAATTTTTTTATCCCTTTTTTCTAAGAGAGTTGCGCTGGACAGATACTCCCACGCAGGCGGCATGAAAGGCACGCGAACATCCTATGCGAGGTCCACAATACCGTATCGGCGGTAGAATCGAGCGAGCAAATCTCACAGCTCATGACGAACAAAATGCGCGTAAGCAAAAAGCAAAAAACAGAAACGTAAGGTATGTAAAAAAACGCGAAAAACGCACGTGGCGAGGAACGAAATTAAAACGCGTCCGAACTGATTGACGATCGATATAAGTCACGACATTACACCAACAAAATATTTTTGTGGATTCAAAGCAGAGCGATTTCTTTGCGTGTACCTCCAATTCCTTGCAAGCTTTTTGAGGGGTATTACTTTTTTCCTGCGCACTCCCGGGGAAGTAGTGGGCTTCTTTTAACCGGGGACGTGTAACTCCGGAAACCCACTCTCAACAGCTGCGTCAGATTGTAGTTTGAAGACAACATCAAAGAATCGATATTCATTTTGAGCGGCTGATACAGAACGATGCAGACGATTCGTTTTGCGACTTTACAATTTCTGCATTCGTCTGCTTGGAGCGTTCTTTATGCAAATCGTGGAGAAGCTCTGTGCTACAGTTAGCGCACTTAGTTGCTTCCTGTTGGCAAGCATGGTACAATTTAATACCCTTGGTACGAGAAGGCGCACTGGGAAAAAAAAGTTACCAATTTCAACGAATTTTGCGATATTCGATCCGGTGAAGGTGGCGAGTCCGACGGTGAATACGTCTTTCTTCCATTGCAGCTGCATGCAATTGTTTACATTCTAAAATTTCAATGGTTAACGAAATAGAATTTGGAAGGCGTGTTTTCACACGTCAGACTCGCTGCAGAAACCAAACCAATTATCTCCATATCTCGAGATGGGATGTAGACGTAGTACTCGCCATTATAACCTACGTCACGTCGCTAGCAATTTCTTTTGCAATTTTAAACGTAGGTACAGTAACACGCAGGATGTTTCGGTTGACCTGATGAAATTCGATCCCCGGATAACGACGCGTCATTTTCCCTTTGAATGCCCAGAAATTCTATAGTATACTTGCGCCCTTACGCTGCTGATGTGTTTGCCATTGCCTATGCCGGTGTGGCACTTTCTGCTGTTGTTCGTAAACAAAGCACCGGTTGCTGACCGGCGATGACTGTCCAATACTGCGATAATGCTACCCTTTCTTTCCGGGTGTTTAACGAGAGTACCGGCTGGTAGCTGGACAGAACATCCGTCAGACTCGGCCGGGAATGTCTACTTCCCTTAGGGAACGCTCGACTGTCAGCGTTCGATGCGGAATAAACGATCCCTTTTGTCGACGATGTCTGTCCAAAAACACCTGACTCCTTTACGGTGATTACCTTCGGCTTGCTGATGCTACCGTGAACCTCACGACAGTTCATCTTAAAATGCCTTGGTTTCTTACAGAAAAAGCATTTATTGTTTTGTCCCAAACTCCGACTAGAGGTCTGCCTCGAACGCTGTCCCTTCGACCGAAGCTTTATCGCACGTTCTCCAGAATCACCACTCCGGTCCACTCTACGTTGATTATCTTCCAGCAGTTTCTGCCGGACGATTCCAATCGTTAGGTCTGCTTCCAGGCGACTTTCCAAAAGGCCTCCAAAACTCCGGAAGGCTTCGCTAGATCATGTAAATTTTCAAGGAATCCACCAAAAGCTGGAGCAACACAAACGATCGAACTTTCAGCCAGATTTAAGTAGTAGGTAAGTAGTAAG
>JASCZW010011175.1:0-33055 GCA_034211315.2 Aedes japonicus | reverse complement strand
GCGCGCCCTCGGATAAACTCTCATTCAAACAACTCTCTTAAATTTGAAATTGAATTGATTTATTGATTCATCGCGGGTTGCGCCAACCAGCTAGGGAAAAAATTTCACCCACGGAGAATTGTCCTGCTCGCCTTCCATGGAAGCTCTCCCGCAAATAGTAGCGTTTTTGCAGTCGTGACGAACAAATCGGCACTCGATTAAATGGCGCACAAACCGAACGAAGATACTAACTTAATGCTTATACAAACAACTCTCTGAACTCAATTGGTTGTCATCAAAAGGAAAGACGGCTGGCTAGAGGGTTGCGCCAACCATCTGGGAAGAAATTTTTTCCGTCTGCTCGCCCTCCATGCAGTTGCGGCGAACGAATCGGCACCACAAACCAATCGAGAGAAAAGTTTAGTTCTTGTATAGACAACTCTTTTAATTAAATTGGTTGTCTTCAAAAGGACAGATTATCAATTTCAGGATTGCGCCAACCAGCTGGGTAAAATTTTTACTGACGGCTCGCCCTCCATCGAGCACCGACTAAATCTAAAATTAGTTCTTTAATAAACAACTCTTTTATTTTAGTTTGTTGTCCTCCAAAGGAAAGATTATTTTCACATACTGCTGCTTGCCCCCAACGACGCTTTCCCCCAAACAGCAGCGTTTTCGAAGTCGCGGTGAAACAATCGCTACGATGAGGTAAGGTGGCAGCTTGCACACAAGCCCCCCCCCCCCCCCTTTTTTGCCCCCATTATCCGCCATTTAACCTCATCGCGACAATCGCTGTTTGGGAGAGCCTTGATACTTACCACCACTATCTGCTACGCGACCACCAGCTGCCTCTGCGACCAGCTCCGATGCCGGACGAATGAAGCAGCTGCGTCCAGCTTCGCACAGCTTCAATGCTGCCAAACGAATGAGGCAAAATTTTCCTAAGTGTGCTTTCTCAGCTGCATGCCGTTCTCAGCTGGATGCGAGACGTACATGGAGAGACGCATGACATGATGGGTTAAAGTCCCTCTCTAATACAAAGAAGAAGAAGATGATGCAAGACGTTACTTGTTTCGATTTGAAATCTGTGATAGGAAATTTGGTAAATTTACTCTGCAAAATGACATTATAAGACATCACCTTATATTTGCGTTATTTTCAATAGTTTACTATTGTTTGAGAATAATGTTTGACAATTGAATTGAAGCGCGGTAAAATTTCCGACCGATTGAGAAAGGAACCATGTAAATCTATCGTAGATTATTTGAGTTATTCGCGTACACGGTTAATCTGGAAAACTCCTTTTATGACTATATTTTGCACTTTTTCAAGATTATAGTTGATACGTCAAAAAGGGACTAGTTATTATATACTAATGAAGAGTACTTTTTACGCCTTTTCAAGTATGTCAACGGCGGCAAAAAATGTGTATAAAGTAGGCACCGCTGAGAAACGAAAATTAACTCTGCCCGTCACTTGATGCTGACGCCATTTTCAAAAAAGCATTTATTTTTGTAAGCACCGGGTATAACTTCGGGAATTGTTTTGCAGTATGCAAAATGGAGAAATTATCCATTGACGCATCCAGACGCATTCACGAAATTGACAGGTAAGTTAAATATCTGCTTTTGTAATGTATTACAAATGTTTAACACTATATGGAACAAAACAGGTCTTCCATGCCCGGATGCAGGACCGAGCTTGGAGTCTATGTGCTGGTGCTTCCTGAACAAAACAATTAATTTTTTTTTCTTGACTATCCAGCCGCCGTTTCTCAGATTAAAATAAATTGTTCCAGAGCGTCTGTAACAAAATGCGCGATATTTTTTGAACTCAAAACTTGTACATAGGCATTTGTAATTTTTTTGTCAGTGAATAAACATGACTGTGTAATGTTTTGATGTCTTTTTCACTTCTTTTGAATTTCGGAATAAAGCTGTTTCAGCCATACACGAGCGATATTGATTTTTCGAAATGCGTAAAAAGTATACATCTTTTATGTTCTCAAAAGGAGTAAAAAGTATGCATATATCGTGCATTACTTTTCAAAAGGAGTAAAAAGTATTCATATTTTACTTTACAAAAGGAGTAAAAAGTATGCATTTTACACTTTTCAAAAGGAGTTAAAAGTATGCACATTATGACGTACATTCAGTTTACGCAAAAGGGAGTAAAAGTTATATACTCCTTTTTGGCGTAGTCCCAGTTTCCCTCGAAAAGGCATACTCTATAGTCTTAAGAGCGTAAATTAAGATTACCGTGTACAAAACGTACGGTTTTTTGTAACGGTCGCAAAATTTTAGATTTTCATTTGACACCCTACCCTTGCCGTAAGACGTAGTCTATGTCAAAACATTGAAAAATATACTCAATTTTTGACTAGATCCACTTTTTACGAAAATTGAGTAACTTTTCCGTGTGAAAAAAAGGGATAGTAATACGAAAGAAGGTGAGGTTGTTTTGAGCGTGTACTGTGTTTTGGGTTGTTTAGAAATAGCGTGTAATATGTTTTATACAAGTCCCAAATGTTCATGCAGCTGAACTTGTATGGAAATCATGTCATGTCGTTCCTTAACGTGCAACTATGTTGGGAGATAGAAAGCAAGCTGCGAATGGCCTGCCTGCATTCTTTTTGCTTCTTGCCAGCTGGTAGAGTATGGAGATCGGGACTATAGACACTCAAGTAATAGACCGGACAACGTGCCGCCATGTTGTATCCAAAACGAACATTTCCTCGCATTTCCCATACGATTTGACAGTTGTTTTGGATACATCAACTGTGCCAGCAGCGTTGCCAGGTTGATTTATACAATATCGGTATTGCTTATTAAAAAATATCGGTATTTATCGGTATAAAGTAAAATTCAGATTTTTTTCAAGTGAAGTATAGCTTAATTTTGATATAAGATTACAATAAATTTTGGCGATCATTTTTCTTCTATTTTCAAATTTTATATGAACAAAGTTTGACGTAAACATAAAAAACAAAATAAAAAATGCATTAGCCATTTTTTAATTTTTACCATCTCGAGATTGAATGTGTATACTTTGAATAAATATACTTTACAATATATATTTTTTAGAATACACACTTCTTAAGATGTTATTAAGATAACAAAAATCATGTATAGCGATAAGGTTTTTGAGCCAATTCCCGTTGTCCTAAGCATCTCGCTTATCACATGCCTTATTTTTTTTAAATAGATTTTAACACAAAAACGGATTAATTCTACCCGCATAATCACACACCATTCCTGGACCATTTCCCTTTTTGTTGACGACCGCTTCCGTTATTGTTACAACATTTACCCTTATAGTTGACAACGATAAACTAACAATCTCCTATATAGTTTTGACAATATGTCAGATGGTAAAAGGCCAAATAACAATATGCTGAATAGGCGGTTAAGTTAGGGTACCATAAAAATATGGAAATTTTCACGAACAAAATTTTTGCTGTACTCTATGCCAAACAGTTGGTATATAATCTACACCGAGTGCAGACAATAAAAAACCTTTCAATATCAATATGGCAAACATTAACAATATGTGTTAATGTAGAGGTTGTATGGTGAAAATGAGATTAAATTATTCGATAACAATAACATAAAATGTGATAATATATCTTACATTCGAAATATAGTTTTGACTATATAGCAAATTGTTTTTCGTTATGCGGGTAGTGATACCGCTTCCAATTTTATACACTTTTCCATACAGTTCACTGGATTTGTTAGTCACGAAAAGCTAAGATGTGATCGATTATTCAACACTGCTTCTTGAGCGCATAGTGTATTTGATATTTTTGATTTTTTTTTGCTTCATAGAACGAAAATAGGCAACTACGACGAAGTAGCCCCTATCAATAAACTGATAATTTCTTTTGGAAATCCCATATTAAAAAGCATAAATGTATAAAGTATTGTTGTTTGTTAATATAGGACTGATGAGTTTATTTTGCTTAAAATTACAACATTTCTTAATTTGTTAGCGCATTTAATATCATAATTAAACTCGATAGTTTTATCACAGACATACAACCATAACACTCCAAATTTGTTCATCGTACGTGCATTTAAGACTAATTCAAATGTTTCTCGCGTTGAGTTTCGAACGGGCGAACTCTATATAGCGATTTATCTTCTTTGATCGGAAAATAATTGATAACTACAGGTAAACGAGTTGGCATATCCGTTGCGATAAAGGATAACTCCGTCTTGCAGGTTAAATACTGATACTTGCTTTGACTAAGATATTAGCCAAAAATCGACTAAGAGAATTGATCAATGCAATTAATTCCGTATGAAACACAAAGCGATGTTTGAAAGTTGACATTTATTTCCCTTGCGTTTGACGTATAAGAAATGTTAAATGTATTGTGTCTATCTGTGGTTTTATTAAATGATACGGAAAAAGATGCCATTGGCTAAAGGATACTGTTGAAACTTAATACTAATGAAATGTTATGTGTGACTGAATGAACTGGATATCATCGTTACCTACTCTTTTTTTTCGTTTAAAGCTTTTTTATTCTTTTATTTAGTTTTTTTATTTATTCAAATCTGGTGCAGTTTTAATTGAGCAAATATTTTCTGAAAAATAATTAATAAGGGGTAAGAAATCTAAAAAACACGCTGATAACCAATAAATAATAAACCAAATATAATGTTGAAATAACTTTCATAAAAAATCGGTATTTATCGGTATAAAAAGTAGGAAATCGGTATTTTCAGAGCCCTTGTCGGTATATCGGTATTGAGAATAAAAATCGGTATAAATACCGATAAATCGGTATACCTGGCAACGCTGTGTGCCAGACTCACGTTGTCCGGTCTATTACTTGAGTGTCTATAATTGGGACTGGTCTGTTCATTTGTTGTTGGGGATTACTTCGACACAAAATTTTCATTAGGGCCTAACTGACAAACGTAAACAATAGCTTCTTCCGTAAATTTCTCGTGGCACAATAGCTACCCATGTAAGCCTCCAACTCTATCGGATAGGTGAACACTTCCTTTTCGAAATGATCGTGGTGGATTGATTACGCGAGTTTTCAATAACGAGAAAATTAAGGAAGAAGCCATTGCTTACGTTTGTCAGTTAGGCCCTAATGAAAAATTTGTGTCGACTTTTGCGATGACGTGTCGGATGACAGTGACAGAAGCGGATGGAAATGATGTGTTTTGTTTGCATGTCATCCGTCAGTATCTCTGGTCTAAGCAACTTGTCCGTAGAATTGCGAGTGAATAACTATTTCCCGTATTTTTGATACCTTGGAATAAATTTTCTAAAAACAGGTAAGTAATTCGAAGAACGGGTCCAAAACTCTTTCGACAGAAACGTATTCATTTAATCCATAACACTGGTGAGACAAATTCATATTCAAAATAAGTCTTCTTGTGACGTGTACCCGTGTAGCCGGCTTACACGGTCTACTTGGAAAAAGTATACGGAGTAACTCGAAAAAAAGGTTGCATTTCACTCCTATTCAATTCAATGCCAGCAGGATCCTATGTACAAATGAACTATAATTTCTGATGAAGGAATCGATTTTTATTTCATTTGTGTTAGCATTTGAGAATAAGACTATTTGCAACAGTTATGAAGTGATTGTTTACAATTGATCGAATGATATCAATCTTTTTTGCACATTTTATTGAGTACGATATCCAATCAGTTAACACTATGCGCAAAAACGGCTAGAAAAATTATTAAACTATTGCTCTTACAATAGGGGTTTTCGGGATATGCAACCGTTAAAGATAGGGAAGATTTGGTAACTACCTTAAGGCGGTCCTCTACTCTCGAAGCCCGGAATTGAGCGTTTTTTGGGAAATAAATTGCAAAGGATTCACTGAATGGGTAAATAGATTACTTTTTTTTTTTAATTTGAAGCTACATGTTTCGACTTTCAAATTTTAAGTTAAAAACAATGGCAACCGTGGAACGTCATTGGTTACATTAATGTTGAAACTGCATGGGTCCTGGTTAAGTAAAGTTGTGGCAAGTTGGGTAAGTAGAGGCCCCCATCAAAAAGAGGCACGAAAACCACGCAGCCTTCAGTAGATGGATAAATGGATAGTCGGAGAGAATAGTTAAATAGAATGCCCTGTGTGATGCTCAGAATAATAATTTTTTTAAAAATGGGTGTTGGGAGCATCTAGTCTAAGAAGGTTAAGTGATGCTCCGTTTCTATTCAAACGATTGGGACTTATCATTTAACTATAGTCCTAGCCCCATATGGCTTACGTTTATTGTAGAATATAGGCAACGTAATTCCGAACCAATATGCTTGGGAATTTCTTTACGCATCTCGTAAAATTTAGTTTAGTATGTTAGCATTATAACAATGTCATTCGCTGACAAACATGATGGATCAAAATTGAAACAAACCGCAGTCAAGGTGTTGATAAATGATGTTTGGTACATTCTTTAACGATTGGCATTCAAAGTTTCATAAAAAAACTATGGTTTTTGTAAATCTAGTGTAGCTCATTTTGCCCGGTATTTTATTTTATGTAAAATTTATATACATTTCAGCAAGCAAAATGATTTCCGACGTTCAACTAGCTGTATTCTGCAATGTGCTGGGTGTGTTCCTCTTCCTTCTGGTCGTAGGATACCATTACATAAATGCAAACATGGGAAGGTAAGTTGCATTTCACGGTGTCGTAAAACCTTTGAATTAATAATTGTTTTTGTTTTATTTACAGAAGCGCTGGCCTTACGAAGCATAAATGAAAATCTATTGCTTTAACAGCCATTAACTTTAAATCTACAACTTCAACATTTCTTTTTCTATATAAAACCAGAATTTTACTAGGGAAGTCTTAGCATGTAAGTAAGTATGGCACACCCATGAATTAAAACTGAAGCTTGCAAAATTATAAACGTATCCCAAAAGTGTTATGGAATTTCTTTCGCTGTCAAACGATGACCCCCTCCCGTTAAAAAAACATTTCTAAAATATTTATTCATGTAGAATTATTGTAAAATAGTAAACTTGTACACATCAATTTCAAAAATATATCGTATAGTCATGGGCTGGCTTAAACGCCTTCAGGTCATCTTAATACTCCACAGGTTTTAAGTATGAATGCTCGCTCGATGTTGTCTTTGTACTGAAATTAGACCAAAAATGCTACTTTCCTAACTTTTAGGCAAAAATAAATTAAATACCTTTGAATATCAATGATAGCATCCAAATAGATCATGTTCTTATTGCTCCTAGTGCTAAAATGCACCAATTCGTCCAGTCGGTTTTGTATGGTGGCGAACGTAGGCCGATCGATGGGCAGAGCACTCCAACAACTCAGCATAAGATTATATCTATTGAGACATGATAAATTACGCTATTTTATTTTTCCGGGTGACAATAATACTTACAATTCTTTACTACAACTGTCGGGTTTTTCCATGCGATATCCTCGTTTAAGCTCCATGATTAAATCATTCGTTGATAGCAAAGGGTACGGATTACCCCCAAGGGTGCAGATTTCGTAGAGTAAAATCCCGTACGCCCAAACATCACTTTGGGATGTATAGACTTGATGGCTGAGCGATTCTAATGCTAGCCACTTAATAGGAAGCTTACCAGTTCCGGTCTTCCGATAAAGATTTTCTTGGTATATATCACGGCTCAATCTGTGGTGTTGAAGAAATAGATGGGAAATTAGAGGGGTATGGTAAGTTCTTCTCTTGCAAATGAGTTTGTTTCGAGTCAACCACCTTACTCAATTAATTCCAAATCAGGTTCTCATTTTCCTCCCAAAGTTACTGCACTAGTCCTTTGATGTTTATATGGGAAAACCAGATATTTTGTTTTCACCATTCTAACTTTTCTAACCTAATAACAGTTTTGCTTACGGGGAAACTTTTCAGCAACGATTGGCATAGTCGGCTTGACTTGTTTCGCATTATCTTAGGAAAAGCTCGAAATAAATTTTTACCTGGAGTATTTTCCATGTAAAAACATTCTGAGAAACACGATAGAATTGGTAATCTTCAATAAAATCATAGTGGTTTGACTAAAATTACAATTAACATTTTTTAAATTCCAAAACTAAAAGGTTTGACAACCTACCAACACCAACCAAGCATTCTGCTCTGGCAACACTGTTGCCTAAAAATAGTATTCATCGTGGATTTTGTTTAACGATTCCCTTCAAAGATCAACCAGTGCTAACAGCCGTAATAGTAATGGAAAAACAACGCGTTTTTTTTTTCAAAACTTCAAAAGAGTGGTGGTCCAATCGACACAAACAAATTTGAGGGATTATTGTGCACAAGTCACGATTACATGGTTGTCGTTAAATAGCATTGGCATATTTGTTGTGTTATTTTATTGTTACGAACTCTGTAATATGACTTTTTTTCTAATCTAAAATGTAGGACCTTACAAATAAAAGTCGTATCCGATTTTCGTTTGGACCGCACCAGTGGTAACCCAACTTAGATATCGTTGTGTAGTTTTTCGTTTCTGGCGTTATTCGGTAGTATAGTGTTTCGTTCTCTTTTCGCTCGTCGTTGGTGACAAGCTTCAAAGCGGAGCTGCGGAAGTTGGCAGCAAACCCACCGACACGCATTATAGACACTCAAGTAATAGACCGGACAACGTACCGCCATGTTGTATCCAAAACGAACATTTCCTCGCATTTCCCATACGATTTGACAGTTGTTTTAGATACATCAACAACTGTGCCATACTCACGTTGTCCGGTCTATTATTGCTGATTGCAGTTAAAAATGGACTCCGACAAAAACAGAAAAAGTGTGATAAAAGTGCACGTTTACGTCAAATCGTTTCCTGTCTTCAGTGAATTTATACCTTTCAGCATAAAGGATAAGTGCACCGAAGACAACAAAACGATTTGACGTAAACGTGCACTTTTATCACACTTTAACATTTGCAAAAAGCACTTCTAGAGTTCAATCATAACTGCAACCAGCAATACTTGAGTGTCTATAACGCACATCCCTGTTGCGATGACATGCAACAAAAAAACGGGGCCCCCGCCTCAAGCCACCGTATAACGCGAAATGCTACACAGAGACAAATTTGATAGTAAATTTTACCATTATTGGGGGTTAGGATGACTATTGCAGTATAGTGATTTTGAACCAACTATTATCATGGTCAAAACACCCATTAAAAATAGTTGACTCAACATTTACCATAATGTCCGAATAGTCCTTGTTACCATGATCATAGTCAAGAATGCCATGACCATGGAGAATTCGTCTATTTTCATGGTTATTGTAACCATTATATGCGATAGTCATCTTGACCATGATTTAATTGTCGGTATAACGATAAATTTTTTCTCAGGGTAGCTGCAGATTACAGACTACTAGCAAGCAACAGTTTTGCAACGCTACCGGTCCAAACTGTCAGCGCCAGAAGGTGCCGAAAAAAGTTAGGATCCCGCCACTCTTCACAATCACAATGGAAATCGCTGCTCTCAGAAGCAAAATTGCGGCGGCGCAAATCCATCCGCTGTTTAAGCTGTGCAGCATGGGCACCAATATCATCTGTTCCACCGATGCATATTTCAAGGCTACAAGAAGGTTCCTAGAATCGAAGCAACTCGAGTATCACACTTACGACACCGCCGGAAGCAAGCCACCGAAGGCTTGCTTCGAAGATCTGAAGCGACTGAATCTTAAGCCGATCAAGGTGTTGCCCATAAAGCGTGCTGAGGCAGGAAACCATCTGGATCCGCTTTACCTGGGCCACCTGGAGAAGGGCTCGGTCAAAATGAATGATTCGCAAAGTGTGAGCTCTCTTCAACATAATTTGGCGTGACATCAAGCAATGTGCGAACTGTTTTCCTTCGGCCATGGGACAAGGAATTGTCGTATGAAACCGCTCTATGGCAAGTGTGCAAGAGCGCATGAAACAGAGAGATGCAAGGAAATGGAGAAAACTGCCGAGCCCATTTGTGCCAACTGTGAGTCAGACCATGACGGCCTGCTCCAAGCGCGTTGAATTTATTGAAATACGGAGAAAGGCGTCCACTCGAAACCTTAGTGAGCGTAACCGCCATCAACCTCCTCCGAATATGGTTGAGAATTTCTCGCTGCCCCGGTACAGCGTGCCGAATCTGCTGCCTCTCCAGTATGGTTCAACTGGTAGGAAATCCGCCAACCAGCAATCCGTTTAACAACGACTCGCAGCAACCACTGCAGCGCCGCCAGTGGAATACGTGCCCCCTCCAACCTGGAGAAGCCCAGGGACAAGCTCTACCTCAGCCCACCCGACTGATAATGACTCGCTCTTCTCCCCGGACCAGATGATGGAGTTCGTACAGGCAATGTACAGCGAGTTAAGTCGCTGTCGTTCCATGGAACGACAAAGCCGAAGCCATCTCCAGGGTGCTGCTCAACTTCATGAACCAATATGGGCGATGAAGACACCAACCCAAAAACCTTGAGCTTATCAATTTCCTAACTGAATACTGGCATCACCGAAACGCACCTCAAGCTTGAGGTGAATCTTATGTCCCGGACTTTTGGAACGTAAGGCTGGATCGTACCCACTCAGAGGGAGGAGGAGTGGCCATCGCGTTGTGGCTCAACATCAGCTGCCGCTCGCTGCCAGTTTTGGGTTGAAAGTCACCGAGGTCAGCCATCCCATCGAGATCATTGAGGTCGGCCCAATCACCAACATCACGGCCTACTGCTCCAAGCAAACAACCACCAGCTATGGCTCGTCAGAGGCTCTACAGCAAAACATCAACAAGTTAACTCGGCGGCGGGGGCATTTCATCATCGCTGGTGATCTTAACGCAAAGTACCAGGCCTTAGGTAACACCCGGAGGAACCCCAATGATAACTTCGTCCAGCAAGGCTTCGAGGAAGGACACTACACCATCTTGAGCCCAGATTCTCCCACTCGTTTGAGCTTTCAGGTGCTCGTGCTGCCATCGATATCTTTCTGAACAAGATGACGAACATCTGCGATCCTGTCTCCCATCAGGAACTCAGCTCAGGCCGCTATCCGGTGGAGGACAGGTAGATTCCTCCGTCAACCGGTTCCAAGCTCTCTGGCGTAATTTCCATCTTGCTGTTCGGGCGCGATTATACCAGCTTCCAGAATTATGAGTAACTCTCTGAACCCAGACAGATCTACTAAATATCTCATTAAACTCCGTTACATCATTCGACGATCAGGTTATTCGAGAGGTTATTCCACAGTCCACCAGTTGTCAAGGGTTACTAACATCTTAAGGCGGAACTAGTCCGGTTCAAAAACATATACCATGGTCCTGTTGGACGTCGAAAAGGCGTTCGACAATGTCATGGTGGTCTTGTGTATAAAATGCATCGATTCAACTTCCCGATCTTCCTCGTGGAAATCATCACTGCCGTCATCAACAAGGGTCAAGTGATTCAAGCTCTAACACATAAACTTCAGGAAGGCCTGGCTGTTCTGTCCGACTACTTCAACAGCAGACACAAAAATACGGACCATTCTGTTCTCACACTCAAAATCACCTCGGATTGTTCCGCATGATAATCTGAAAGTCCACCTCGGTAGCAATCCTATCGAATGGTCGAGCGAAGTAGTTTATCTCGGTCTCATCATTGATAGCGAATTGAATTTTAGATCCCACGTAGACAAAATATCAACAAAGTGCTCCATCCTCAAGAGGTCTCTATACCCTATCATCAACAGAGGGTTCTCGCTCTCCCTTAGAAATAGGCTTGCTATTCACAAGCAAATTAGCTTCCTTGTAATAGAGTACGCTTTGCTAGTCTGGGAGTCATGCGTGAAATTCCACCATGCTCTAGACTACAGATCGTCCAGAATAACTCCCTGAGAATCTGAACAGTCCTCCGAGGACTAGAAACTCCCAATATCCATCGTCTGGCTGATCTTCAGGTGTTGGAAGAACGGAGAACATCAACCCTGGCTAAATTCAGAGAGCAGGTGCCAGATCTTCTCGACAAATCAGCCGAGATCCTGCACGTTAGTTTTGAGTTTGTAAAAAGTATTTAGGTAGGTTATCAAATTAATATTTAATTCAAAATCAAATGCTCACTTTTGTGGGAAAAAATTTAGTCGATTGAATTACACAAATTTATAAAAACCTTTAAGAGATTAGAATGTAACTAAAGCAAAGCAGGCTTACCACTTTAAATGTAAAATATTTGTAAGAAAACAAGAAAGCGGCCGCAGTAGTGAGAGTTTTTAAGAGTTCTCTCTCATTTTATTTAGTGGCGCTCTACATTGGTAGTAACCGCATCAACAAAAAAAAACAGCCACGCTGTCGACTACTTCCCACGTGAGAGCTTCTCTTTTTGGAGTGAGTCAGCATAAGACGTTTGATAATTTTGAGATGGCGAGCAAGCCCCCGAAATCGTTCACGACAATGGGGCGCAGCTAGTGCAATGCTGAGCCAAACGAAAAAAGGTGAGTAGTAATAGACAATCAAAAACAGAAAGGAAGATCTTAACAATCATTCTTACGGAAGTGTTGGGGGTATATAGACAGCATTAAGGTATTCCAATGGAAAAGGTGGAATACTGCTGAACTCCGGTGGAAAAAGACAGTATTCCACCTTTTCCATTGGACAATTCAAAACAAATTTTGATAATTCACTGAACTAAGGCAAATGTTTTCCGTTTACAGAATCGCAATGAAAACATTGGAAGACACATTAGCTAAAGCAGAGATGCTCAAACGAAAAAGTAGCAGGAAAAAACTCGAATCGTCGAGTACGAAACCGCAAAATGGAAAACAAATGAAAAAAATCAGTGGGGTTGTGTACAAGACACGACCGGTTGACGTAGACAACGTTAAACCAAGTGATGCATTGTAATGTCAGGGAAATTCTGTGTGGCTATTATTGGCGTTAAAAAGGTTTCAATTATTCGTGCCGGTCGCTCACCCTTACTGATAGAAGCAGTTTAAGTCACAATATGACGGGTGCGGCTCTTATGGGACATTAGACCAGCGTTTTGAAGCCAGTATGTAAGAAAATTCTAATATACGTTCTTGAGATATTATTTGTTGGCCTTGAAAAGGGCCGTTTGGTTTTATGAAGTCAGTATAACTCTTTATAACTCTTTGGTGGCCCTGAAAAGGGCCTTTTGGTTTAAATGATGACACGGTCACGGTTGCACGTTTTACGACGGACTATCTTTAAGGCTTAGAAGATAGTTGAGGATCTGTTAGGGAATATAAAATTATTAAATTAATAATAGTTTTGCTCATTCTTATAATCATAATCGCATAACATTACTAAATGTAAATTAGAAGAAAAATTAGTAATCTCCATTTAATTCCAACTACCTTTGCTTATCTTCGACCGATACGCGTATTTCGTCTACAATGTGCAGACTTCTTCAGTGTCTCGTACTAATAACTCGACTTATTCGAGTCGAGTTATTAGTACGAGACACTGAAGAAGTCTGCACATTGTAGACGAAATACGCGTATCTGTCGAAGATAAGCAAAGGTAGTTGGAATTAAATGGAGATTACTAATTTTTCTTCTAATTTATAGTTACAAGTATTCCACTAAACAGCTCAAACCCTCTAGGATTCATTACTAAATGTTTATTCGTATGTCATACTGTGCCTGAATGGCCTGCATCTTGGAATTATCACCACCGCCGGAACCATCAACAATGTTTTGCATCGTTTGGGGGATTTCAGTAACGACAGGCAGCGGAAGAAGTTCTATAATACGTACAAACAAACATTTATTTTGACTGATGCCTTGTCTCCTTTTCAACATTCACCATTTAAATACCATACAAATTCGGATCATTCGTATACAATCTAAGTTGTAGTATGCCTTTGCATAATTCAACTTCAAAGAATCAAAAATTTGCAATTTATGCAATTTTAGCAATCCTGGATTTCAAGGGTAATAATAAACATTGAAATACTCTAGAATTCAAATAACGATAAAATTCGTTATCAGAAAATATCCGACAGGTTTAGTGATTGTTATGAAAACACAATAATCAATTGCAAAATTTTCAGATGTGTAAGCGTCTCAAAAAATGTTCAAAGTTCAGGAAGTTTTATCAAAAAGAAAATAACAAAAATTATCTTGCAGTTGTTATAAGGTTATATACAAGTATATAGAGTACATGTCCCTTGTCTCAGTCTATTATGTAGCGCACGATTACAATTTTAACTATAACTCATACAATAATTTAGCTAGAAACGATCTTCAACTATTTATACCTTTGCTAAGACATTCTTAACTAGGTGTTTGCTGTACTGGACCATGAAAAGTCACCAACTAACATTATTGAGTCGAAAACTTTCGATGGATATGGATATCATTGAGGATTCTTGTTCGAACGAATTTCAGTAAAGTTTATTTATTTCATCTTTCCGGGCATTTATTTATATTATCACTCCGGGCATCCGGCTATATTCGGTATACTATACGAAATATAAAGCTACTTTATAACATCTAAATGACTTTCTCATGTGATCAATCGGCCATCCCATTTAAAACATAAAATTCCTACTATATTCATTTAGTTATATAGGTGTTGGTATGAATAAGCCCTTCGAAAAATACACAACCATTCACTTTTACTTTTCCATTGAAAACTTTTATATTCTACATTTTACTATGTGATTAATTCATTAGGCCAAAGTTGGGAATATAAGGTTAAATTCGTACCTAAAATATGGTTTATGTTTTTTTTGTGAAATTATTATTCATGTTTCTATGTGAATGTCAGGTAAATTAAAGAATCCATTATGGCTTAAACGTTAAGGAAATCGAAATATATATAAATATATTAGATCTCCCAGAAGAAAGAGAGTGAGTTTTTTAAAATATCATTATTCTTTGCAATGAGTATGGGAGAAAAGGTTGGTTAATATATGATAAATTCTTATAAATACAAAATAAACACTTGATAAAATAATCACGCATTAAAACATGTTCATCGCATTAGTTGTATCGATATCATGTGTAGGTTCATATGCAGTAAAAGCATGCTGCGCATGTCATCACCAGAATGCAATTAATACTATGTTGAAATTTATTAAGACAGGGAGCCCAATGATGACATGCACTTTGTCAAGTTGATTTTAATTTAATAGATACCAATTTTCTACCTCGAGTTGAAGGACCTTCTCCAGCGTCCCAACTAGTTGTTGGCAACGCATTACCTCTTGCTGCTTTCAATTTCGCCCGATAACTACGAGCTCGCTCGGCATCGGTGCATGGTCGTTTCGGAGGATTTCCCGTATGTTCGCTCTTTATGCGCTTCCTGAGTCTGAGCAAGCGTTTTGGATCAAATCGATTAGGCATTCTCACTTTCACTGTGTTTCTCAAAAAGTTTTTCTTCCTAGAGGTAGGACTCTATTCAACGCGAATCGTTAACACAACAGAACAACTGTTTATTACACACTACTAATTGGAATTTACAGAGAATGTTGGTTCGGAATATCATGTTCGATATCGAAAATGGTGTACGTGATAGGGAATTTGTGTGGTTTAAGGTATGCGACGAGGGGAAAACAAGTTTTGCTAATACCACTGGCTGCCAATCGACAATTTGAAACGAAAATCCCAATCAAACAAACTCTCAAGCTGAGAATATTAAATTGAAAATAGCAAAGATGGATTTGTATCTGCTAGGATTTTTCGGTGAAAATAAATCAAAGCAACCGGCAGGCCTTGATATATTTTCACTGATTTTATGGATCCGCTGCATAGTACACTGTTGCCTAGTAACGATTTGGCAAAATCCAATATGACTGTCAATCGACCGAAATGTAAGATAAACTCTTATTCAAATAACTCTCTTAAATAAGAAATTGAATTGATTTATTGATTCATCGCGGGTTGCGCCAACCAGCTAGGAAATTTTTTTCACCGACGGAGAATTGTCCTGCTCGCCTTCCATGGAGGCTCTCCCGCAAACAGTAGCGTTTTTGAAGTCGTGACGAACAAATCGGCACTAGTTTAAATGGCGCACAAACCGAACGAAATATTAATTTAATTCTTATATAAACAACTCTCTGAACTGGAATGGTTGTCCTCAAAAGGACAGATTATTTATTAGAGGGTTGCGCCAACCAGTTGGGTAAAATTTCCCGACGGCTCGCCCTGCATGGAGGCGTTTTTGCAGTTGCAGCGAACGAATCGGCACCATGATATTAGGCGCACAAACCAAACGAAATAAAAGTTTAATTCTTGTATAAACAACTCCGAACTAAATTTAAGATTAGTTCTTTAATAAACAACTCTTTTATTTTAATTTATTGTCCTTAAAAGGACAGATTATTTCCACCTACTGCTGCTCGCCCCCAAGAAAGCTTTCCCCCAAACAGCAGCGTTTTCGAAGTCGCGGCGAAACAATTGCCACGATGAGGTAAGATAGCGGCTTGCACAAACCGACGCGATTGTGTACTCCCATATTCGCCATTTTACCTCATCGCTGTTTGGGAGAGCCTTGGTACATATCACCACCAACTGCTACGCGACCACCAGCTGCCTCTGCGACCAGCTCCGCTGCCGGACGAATGAAGCAGCTGCCTGCGACCAGCTCCGTACAGCTTCAATGCTGCCAAACGACTGAGGCAAAGATTTTCCTTAGTGTTCGTTTTATACCGTTCTCAGCTGCATGCGAGACGTACATGGAGAGTCGAATGACATGATTGGTTGAAGTCTCTCTCTAATACAAACAGAGGAAGATGATGCAAGACGTTCCTTGCTTCGATTTGAAATCTGTGATAGGAAATTTGGTAAATTTACTCTGCAAAATGACATTGTAAGACATCACCTTATATTTGCGTTATTTTCAATAGTTTACTATTGTTTGAGAATAATGTTTGACAATTAAACTGGAGCGCGGTAAAATTTCCGACCGATTGAAGAAGAAATCATGTAAATCTATCGTGGATTTTTTGAGTTATTCGCGTACAAAACGTACGGTTTTTCGTGACGGTCGCAATATTTTAGATTTTCATTTGACACCCTACCCTTGCCGTAAGACGAAGTCTACGTCAAAATCATCGGACAAATTGACAAAACTAAGAGCAGAGCTGGAGAAAACTTGCCAGGAGAAGGATGAGCCTGCCGTGATACAACATCAAATACTATGCCCGACCAATCGTTGAATGGAAAAGATACACTGATGAATAATGTCTCTCTACGTTGTCTAAACATTCCAGAATGTAAGCAGGCGACACGGAACTCAGCAAGCGAATCTATGATCACTGGAAACGTGTTCTAAATCCCTCCATAGGCATCCTTTCAGGCTATCAATGATTTTACCAGGATCAATTTGTTTCGTATCAAAGCGGGTCAAAGAAATGTAAAACGAGTTAGTTTCCATGGTAGATCTCCGTATGATTTGAAAAATCGTGGTGCACATGCTAATGCAATCTGTATGCAAGAAGCGAGGTTATTTAAAAAGAGACTTATACCTTCAAGAATCGAAGTTCGTTGTATCATATGAGGAAGGATGTTAAAGACACGAGCTACGATTTCAAAAGATCAAGTGGGAATGATAGTTCAGTAGAAGAAACAGATAGAATGGAGTGTATGATGATATCTGTCGTTAATAAACTGAATGAACCATGCATGATTGAGGCAAAGTTACAAAACTGTATGCTGAGAATGGAAAATGATTTGAGATCAGCTGTTTCTGTCATCAGTGACGCAGATTGTAGGAAATTTATCAATAAGATTCCAATGCGTAGCTCTAGAAGACAGCTTATTGTTGTTGATAATGGTCGATTGAGAATACTGTGCATGTTAAATTGAATAATTTTGTAGCACAACAAGAACTTATTGTTTAAAAAAGCAGCAACAGGTTCGTTCCTTTATTTGGAAGAACTTGGCTAGACTTTTTTTAACCCTGTACGGAGATCTGGGTTTTCAAAAACTGTGATGGTGTACAGTCTAAATGAGAAAAAAAAGTTCTCTACAAGTTAAAGGGCAAACTGGAGCAACACTTGGAGATGCTGAAGCAGCAGCAGAATGACTATCATTGCCCACAGAAGCCAATTTAAGCTGGCTCATTCTCCCGTTTCAAAGCTTAATATTGTTACTTCCGGATATTACTCGAAGGAAGCGCAGAAGGGCAGAGTCGGATGATTTCCATGGCTGTACGGTATCCGAGGCTGAGGAGGAGACATTTCTGGGGTTCCCAGAGATTTTGCTTGATTCAAACCCAACTGGAACGAAGCGGCAGAAAACGAGCCTGATAGCCTGATCGATAGCACGCTCGAAAAATAAGAAGAAAAGCATATAATATTAGTCTTTAGGTGTTTTAGGAGCGTTAATACTGTGTATGAAAATCTTGAATTCAACTCTTTAGAACTCCTTAAGTGGCCCTGAAAAGGGCCGTTTGGTATTTTGTCGTTTGTTGTTTATGATCCGAGAAGTACAGACAATGGTCCAGTGCTAGGTGATGGTTGGTTGTCGAATGGATAGATGTTGTCATTCCAGTTCATGTTCCACAATATCTGCTACCTGTTGATTTAATGGTTCGGGTGCTTCAAATGCGAGTACAGACAACATAGGTCTATGATACGAAAAATATGAACAATAACGTCTGCACTCTACGCCGATATTTTTAACAAACGTTAAATCTATATAAGAACCACCAAGTGTGGTTGCTTCATTCCGAAGGTTTGCTAAAGTAAATTTTAAATGTTTTGCATAAAATCTAGAAAATCTATGTTTTCATGTTTGGAAACGTCAATGTTAAAGTCTCCGGTCAACACAACTGGCGTATCTTGCGCAGCATACCTGAACAACTTGCGAATCAAGAACAATTTTAAATTCTTGGTAGTTGTTCCTGGTGAAATGTACACCACAACCAGCAGAGCTTCAGTGTCCATTACTGATATATTAGCTGCACAAATGTCCCCGACGTTATCGACAACGCTGAACATCTCGTCATGATGTTCACTGAGCTGTTGGATCTTTTGGGTAGCAGCCATAGTGGTAGCCTTGTCCTGCTGATATATTGCTACACCACCTGCCTTCAAGTTGCAGCGTTTGAACTGAACGATGCAGTGATAGCCTTCAATATCGACTAAGGAGTCATTGTCTAGCCTAGTCTCACTCAGTGCGAGGAATTCCACGCTTGTCAAAATCCGATCTGAGGCGATATCCATCACGTGAACGTTTAAACTTTGAACATTGATGCTCATCAACGTGGTGCCAGAACCCTTGCTTTCCAAAACTTGGTATAGTTTATCCCCAAGTGTTTGTAATCGATGGTTTTCTAGACGCTGCAGCTCGTTTCTGAGGTCTACCATCTTAGGTGAGTTGCTACCTTTAGCATGATGGAACTTAAAGGCATTGGTTGGGTTTGTTAAATACAGCCCCTGGATTGACTGAACACGTGACAATCCAACATACACTAACTGCTGATCCTGGCTTTTATTGTAGTCATATACAATCTCCGGGAAAGTGCCACCTTGCGACTTATGAACAGTTAACGCACAGGCACTGACCACCGGAAACTGTATCCGCTTGCATTTAATGATGCCACTCAACTTTATACTAGCCTAGCGTTTGGAGATGGGAGTCCAATCCTCTTGTAGGATTCCAGGTGTGGCAAAAACGGCAGGTCTTGCTTTAATCCTAAATGCAGCACCTATCGCCGCACTCTCGAACTTAAACCACAACTTTACGATCTGCTGCCAAGAATCGTCTTCGTCCTGTTCGAGGTATTAGCTCGCCGATCGCGCCATTCACTACACCATTTTCGACATCATTTTCATTACTCGGTTGCTCATAAGATATTAATAAAACGAACTCTTTAATTAGGCAAAATGTTTTGTTCGCCCTGAAAAGGGCGGGTTTTATTAATTGTCGGGGGAACGCGATCGAAATTTGTTTCTCGGTCTGAAATGGCCTGAGGCTGGTCGTGGCAGCCTGGTATGGCCTGACGTATCACGTGATGTGGTATTTTGGCGCGAGTGTGATATTCTTCATTTCCCGCTCATTTCTTCTACTGGTGATTCATATCGAAATGAATATGAAAACAGTTTATATGTATATATGATAATTAATATGTATATAATTTTATTCTTCTCGAGTAGCAAGATGGCCTGAATTTTCTCCGGCCTCTTGGAGTAACGTCATGTTGAAGTAACGCCATGTAGTGAAAATGTCGATTAGCTCAAGATAAAATATTAATTTAACAAACTGTGGAAAATTGTTTTGGTCGCCCAGAAAGATTTTATTAATTATCGGGGGGAACATAGGGATCAAATTGGCTTCTCGATCTTCTCAAGTAGCAGGATGGCCTGAATGATTGGCAGGTAATCACCCTGTGAAATTGTCAGAACAGAGAAAATCGGGTTTTTCATATAGATAAGCAGCATCAGCTTCGGCCACTTTATCCGCTCATGAAGTAACGCGAAGTAACATTACAACCATGCGTTGTAATGAAACTGCCGATTATCTTATGATAAAATAATATTTTAAAAAACTCTTCAATTGATAACATTGTTTTGTTCGAACTGAAAAGGACGGGTTTTTATTTAATTGTCGCGGGGCAACATGGTACACATTCGAAATGTGCTTCTCGGTCTTCTCAAGTAGCAAGATGGCCTGAATTTTCTCCGGGCTCTTGAAGTAACACCATGTTGAAGTAACGCCATGTAGTGAAAATATCGATTTGCATATTGTTTTGGTCGCCCTGAAAAGAACGGGTTGTATTAATTGTCGGGGGAACATGGTACGCGATCAAATTTGCTACTCGGTCGTCTCAAGTAGCAGGATGGCCTGAATTAATTGGTAGGAAACCACTCTAAGAAATTGTCAGAACAGAGAAAATCAGGATTTACATATAGATAGACGCGGCTCGACCATTTTATCCGGGCTCTTCAAGTTATGCCATGTTGAGACGGTGCGTTGTAATGCTATTTTCATAACTCGATTAGCTCATAAGATATTAAGAAAACAAACTCTCTGATTTGGCAAATTGTTTTGTTCGCCCTTGTTTTGTTCGCGAAAAGGGCGGGTTTCATCAATTTTCGGGGGAACGCGATCGAAATTTGTATGTATGGCCTGAATATTTGACAGGAATCCACTGTATGACATCGTCAGCTGCTTTTTAAGTCACACAGTCAGTTTATCATGGCATCGGGTACCATTACATGAACAAAAGGGGGTATCAACTAAAGCAATGTGAATCAAATTCATTAAAAGGGGCCAAACACTAGCGTGAAACAGAATCTACCTCTCGAGAACAAAGAATAAGAAGAAGAAGACGATGGGAGACGTCTCTTGCTTAGATTTGAAAACTGTGCTAGGAAATTTGGTTAATTTACTCTGCGAATCGAAATTATAAATTATAAGACATCACCTTACATTTACGTTATTTGCTGTGCTAGGGAATTTGGTTAATTTACTCTGCGAATCGAAATTATAAATTATAAGACATCACCTTACATTTACGTTATTTTTAATAAGTTAATGTTAAAAATCAATCAACTTGCTTACTAAAACTGATACGTAGAATTATTTCCAATTGATTGGTGCAAACGATATAAAAATCGTTTATGCAATGACTTAGTTATTATCGCTCAAAATATCCAAAACGACCCGTAACGCGGTCGATTTCAGAAATTTTAGAACGGCGCCCCAGTATAGAAATGAAAAACGTAGTCCCGGAACATTACCACAACCGGGCAGCTCCAAGCGACTGCGCCACGATGACAAAGATCCAGTGGATCGTAACGCTCGTCTCTTAGCGAGCAACCAATTCGCCGTGCTTCCGGTACAGGAGGTGCCAAAGAAGGTGAAGGTTCCCCCGCTCTTCACCACATCAAAGGACATTGCTGCACTCAGAGCCGAGCTTGCAGCTATCCAAATTCATCCGCTGTACAAGCTGTGCAGTAATGGCACCAAAATTATGTGCTCGACGGAGGCTGACTACCGTGCTGTCGGACCTAGTCGCAAAGAAACACGAGTTCTACACCCACGATGCGCCCGGAAGCAAGCCAATGAAGGTGATTCTGCGTGGCCTGCCAGACCTCACTCCGGAGTCAATCTTCGAAGAGTTGCAAGCGGCGGCACTAAAGCCTCAGAAGGTGTTTTCCATCAGGCGCCAGCAACACGGAAACTACCGGGACCAACTCTATCTGGTCCATCTCGAGAAGGGATCCGTCACGATGGCAGAACTGTTGAAAACACGGGCCCTTTTCGACATCATCGTTGAGTGGGACCGGTATCGTCCGAGACAGCACGAAGTGACACAATGTGGCAACTGCCTTGCGTTCGGCCATGGAACTCGAAACTGCCACATGAAACCGCGATGTGGCAAGTGTGCCGGAGCCCACAGTAAGAACGATTGTGCCCCGATAGAAGAAGGTACGCTACTGAAGTGCGCAAATTGTGGCGCAAACCATGAGAGCAGCAATCGAACCTGCCCAAAACGTGCTGAATTCTTGGCGATCCGCAAGAAGTCATCCACCAAGTCTCGACCTGCTCAACGCTGCCCACCACCTCCGATGAACGAGGAGATCTTCACGTCGCTTCGGTATCAGGTGCCAAATCTACCGCCGATCCCATTAAATCACCGCCAAGCAAACCGCCCGTCAGCTTCCGTTCATCATCGTTTCGCCGCAGCCGCCACCGCCCCCAACCCTACTCCTCCTCCAGGCTGGGGCAATCCGAATCGCATTTCCTCCACGCAATCACCCGTCGATGGTAAGCTCTACGACTCGGAGCAAATGGTCGAGTTCGTGCAAGAGCTCTATCGCCAACTACGTTCCTGCCGCTCCGAGGAGGAACAGCTCAAAGCCGCCACATCCGTGACGATGACGTTCATCTTTAAGTATGGACCGTAAACGCACCATCAACATTCTTAATTGGAATGCTTGTTCCATCCGGAACAAAACCGTTGAGCTCGGTGACTTCCTTAACAGGAAAGCCATCGACATTGCCATCGTCACCGAGACGCATCTCAAACCGGAAATCAGCATCTTTAGCCCAGGATACCGGATTGTGCGACTTGATCGTAGCGGCTCTAGTGGAGGAGGAGTTGCGATCGCCCTGCGATACAACATCAACTGCCATCTGCTTCCGAGCTTCCAGCTGCAGTCTACCGAAACCATCGGAGTCGAAGTCGAAACTGCCGTCGGCCCTATCACCATCATCGCGGCCTATTGTCCCAAGCAAGCAAGTACAACCAACGGAACAACAACGGCCCTGCGAAACGACATCCGTAAGCTTACTCGGAGGCAGGGGCAGTTCATCATCGCCGGCGACCTAAATGCGAAACACGAAGCCTGGGAGAACACCCGGCGGAATCGGAACGGAATAATTCTGCAGGAAGACCTGGAAGAGGGACATTACACAGTCCTGGGCCCGGATACTCCCAAACGGTTGAGCCGATCCGGGGTCCATTCGCCAATCGACATCTTCCTCACCAACATGAGGAACAACATCGCCCAGCCGGTTGTGCACTAGGAGCTCAGCTCGGACCACTATCCAGTGGTGGCCGAAGTTGGCTCCTCGGTCAACCGGCATCGAATCACCAGACTGAACTACTATCGCGCAGTTGGGAAAGGTTCTGACAACACGTTGACGACAACATCGATTTCGACATGCACCTTGATTCGGTTGATGACATCGAACGGCAGCTGCAGAGCATCGAGCAAGCCATCTCCCAGGCCCGGGAGCAGCATGTACCGGTAATTAAGCAGGTGAGTGACTCTGTACCCATTGATAGACCCACTAAAGATTTAATACATTTGCGAATCGCCATTCGAGGGCAATACCAGCGAACTGGTTTGCCAACGCTCAAACGTCACTGTAATCGAGTAACCAAAATTATTAAGGCCAGAATGGTGGACCTTAAGAATAACAATTTCGCTGACAAGATCCGCTCTCTCCCAGATTGTGCAAAGTCGTTCTGGAAGTTGACAAAAGGCCCATTCCACCGTTGATCCCATTAGACAGCAATGGCTCTCAGGATCGCTTAATCACTCCTGAAGAAAACGCTGCTGAGATAAGTCAACACTTCGTCAGCTCCCATAATCTCGGACAAAACATCGTCAGTCCACACGCAGCTGCCGCTAGCGCACTTATTACTAACATCCATGCAAGCCCCAACGATTTCACAGCTGATGAATTGTTGACTTATATCAAAGCCTTAAAGAACATGAAGGCCCCAGGTTTCGACAACATCATGAACTTGGAGCTCAAGCAATTAAGCCCCCAGTTCTATAACAATCTGGCGATGGTTTTCAACCAATGCCTGCGACTTAGCTTCTTCCCCTCGTGTTGGAAGTCAGCCAAAGTCATACCCATCCGGAAACCTGAGAAAGATCCTTCGTGTTCCAAAAGCTATAGACCAATCAGCCTTCTCTCAGGAGTATCCAAGCTGTTTGAGAAAGCGATCCACCGTCGGTTTCTTTCATCTGCCGACGAGCTTAACATCTTGCTCGACGAACAATTTGGCTTTCTACGTGGTCGGTCGACAATTCACCAACTTAATCGAGTCATTATCATCCTCAGACGGAACAAGGCTGTTTCGAAATCATCTGCCATGGCACTTCTCGACATCGAGAAGGCCTTTGATAATGTGTGGCATGATGGCTTGGTGTACAAGCTGCGTCAGTACAATCTTCGTATCTTTCTGGTGAAGAAATTTTTTTTTTTCACAATCACAATCACAATCGTTCTACTAATACGCTCAAAAAAGTTTTTTTTTTAAATAGTGTTTAAAAAAAGTGAAAGTGGTGAAGATAATTAAAAATTATCTGTCGGACAGGACAGTCCGTGTTTCGCTGCAAAGTGCAGTTTCTGATGCACAGGAGATTTCCGCCGGTGTTCCGCAGGGAATTATACTAGGTCCACTTCTGTTCAACCTATTCACCTCGGACATACCCCCGCTCCCTGAAAATGGATCTCTATCGTTGTTCCCTGATGATACCGCAGGCGTCCACAATGGTAGGGTAATAAGAGCGCTAACAGCGAAACTGCAGCGAAGCCTGAATGTTCTGTCTGAATATTTCACCGAATGGAAGATCTGTATCAATGCGGCGAAGACCCAGGTCATCCTATTTCCACACTCTAACTCTCCCAGACTTGTTCCGCCTGAGGATTGTAAAATAAGCCTAAACAACACAACGATGGAATGGGCCAAATCAGCTGTCTATCTTGGCGTTACCATAGACAGCAAGCTTATTTTCAGGGAACAGGTTGACAAGACTGTCACAAAGTGCTTGAAGCTACTGTACCCATTAATCAACAGAAGGTCTACATTATCCCTGAAAAACAAGCTTGCTGTGTACAAGCAAATCATATTTCCAGTCATCGAGTACGGCATGTCAATCTGGGAGAGTTGCGCTAAAACACATCACCTGAAACTTCAGCGTGTTCTAATTAAGTTCCTCAGGATAATCCTGAACAGCCCTCCGAGGACAAGAATATCTGAGGTCCACCGTCTGACCGAGATAAAAATGCTCGACGATCGCTTTAGTGAGTCTATCAATCGGTACAGGGCACGCTGCCTAACATCGGATCACCAGATCATTCGGAATCTGGTTCCCCACCCCTAGGTTTTTCAAATTGTAGTTTTAGTTGTAGATTAGGTAGGTTATCAAATTTTAACAAACAATGCCCCAAGGGCTGAACTGTAAAGGTTATTCTAACATAAAGAACATCAGACATATAAAACACATAAAACATTTAAAACAAAGCTGAAGAGCCCACTGGGCTAAAACTCTTGAAATTGTAAATTAGTATGTAAGACAAATGATTGGAAATAAAAGACAAATTAACTAAACAGTCTTACATCAGTCGTGGTGCTGTGCAGAGGCTGTTGCAACACAGTTTGCGGCAGCAAGCACCCTGGATGGTGCTTCACTTTACTCATTTTTTGAGTACAATTGTACGCTATCTCTTTTTCTCTCACGGATATGTTACTCCATTTTCGTTAAACAGTGGATCAACTCAATGATTGATTAGATCCACTTTTTAACGAAAATGGAGTATTGAACGCTATCTCTTTTTCTCTCACGGATATGTTACTCCATTTTCGTTAAACAGTGGATCAACTCAATGATTGATTAGATCCACTTTTTACGAAAATTGAGAAACATTTCCGTGAGAGAAAAAGAGATAGCATACAATTGTACTCAAAAATTGAGTAAAGTGAAGCGGGAGTGCATAGAGGCGTTGGCACAGTTGGCTGTTGGTGCCGATGCTCCTGTCAACCTCGCTAAGAGAGACATGGCTGCTGAAGCCTACGAGTTGGCGTGAAAAAGCCGCCCGTGACGAGACAAACAACCCTAGGGGAATCGCAAACTATTTCTCCCTCGTCAATTAAATCCGTCCTTTTCAGGATGACCAAATCAGTTTATTAACTAAAGAGTTTGTTTGGTTGAATTTTTCTTTTGTCGGTTTGTAGTTCAATTAGGCCGCGTCCCGGAGTATATCACAAAGACCGTTGAACAACTACCGAACGAAATTTTGGATGGGATAATTCGAGCAAAATTGCGACACGTCAGAGACCGACAAGACTATGTGGTTGAGTTCGTTTTAGTTCCTAGTTGTGCATACCGGATTAGTTGCTGGCAGTGGCTAGCAAATTAGGAACATTTCTGTTAAGAAAATCATCCGTCTAGCGTGCACTAATTATAACTAATTATTGTGGCGCAATAACTGAAGTTCGTCCCCTTTGATGCACTTAGTATCACATTGACTTCGTTGAATGAAAATTTGATTCAGTCTTACGGTATAGTGCTGTGCAGAGCAAAATGTACTGAAGCGACGCAGTAGGCGTGCGACCACCGACAAACCGACATGAATGACAATAGAAAATGTCTTAATATTTCTGTTCAAATAATATTAGTGACATCTATCTTCGTGTTCGCTGAAATCGTTTATTGAAGCCACGAACACGCTTGGGAACTTGATGAGATGGTTCATGTCTGAGCTATTCTGGGCACATTTATTTGATCTAGATCAAATGATTCTATGGGTTTTGACAGATGGGATCGCTGCACATTTGAATCGGTCGTTATGGATTCTTGATCAATAGTGAAGATTGAGTTTCATGTCGGTTTGTCGGTGGTGCGACCACACTGGAGGATGCACTGGTGAGCATTCGTTATCCAGAGAAGTTGGTGCAGTGCTGTTTGGGCCGATGTTCCCGTCAACATCGCTGCGAGAATTAAGGCTGCTGAAGCCTACGAGTTGATGGGAAAAGCCGCCCGTGACAACAACGGGACAAGAATCATCCCACGTCACCTGCAGATGGCCACCCGCTTCGACGCGGAGCTGAACCAAGAATAACAAGAAGAAATCCGAAGTTCAACCGTGACAATGTTTCTCCCTCTGTTGACATATGCGTCCTTTTCAGTACAACCAAATCAGTTTGCTTATTAAAGAGTTTGTTTGGTTGAATATATCTCTTGTGCTGTTTGAAATTTCAATCATTCGATAGGAATCAAATAGTTTTGGGAATGTATGTGGTTCAACCATCGTAGAAAATACAAATATGGCCGTATCATTATTAAAACCAAGCGGTCCTTTTTAGGACCACCAAATGCTATCTAAAGAGTTAACAATTTTCTAAGAATTTTTTAAGAATTTTCTTACATATTTACTTCCCAATGGTGGTCTATCGTTCAATTACCACTATTTCGAACTAGACGTCAATCGGCAATAATAGACTATGAATTCCCAAACAAGCCACAACCATCTACAACGCAATAAGGATAATGATTTCCAGGTGGTCGATTATATCAACAGAATATGCTCATAAGGCGCTTCACCATCTCGGAAGGCAAACAGTTCCAGCTGCAAGGCTCGGAAGAAGAAATCGTACACGGAAGAAACAAAGTCCCCAAAATTAAGTTCATTTCACCCAACTCTGGAGTTCGGTGCTAGAAGCCAAACTTGAGTATATGCCATAGTACTCAAATTTGAGTAACTGTATACAAAGTTTATGGTGGATAAATTTAAACTAATGCAATAAAACTCGTAAAAACCAAAGAAGAGCACTTTTCCGCACGGTTAGTTAGTAAATGTTATACAACTTTTAAAATAAATTGCCTTTCTCGTGATGATAGAATAAAAACATAAATTTACTTGATAATTTTATTCATTTTGTTTGTTTCTTTATATTTAACAATAACGGCTAGTTTAATACCGTAACATATTTATTGTTTTTCGGTTTTTAAATCTAATATACTTCAAATAATAAAAGTATGCAAATGACTTCCATTTTTACTCAAAAATTTGTTGTCAATGAAGTACTCACCCATTGAGTAATGTTTACCTAATGTGCAGAATCAAATTTACCCATCACCCAGTTCAACAACAGCACTCAACTTTAAGTATAAAAATACTCAATTCTAGGTACTTTGTTTCTGCCGTGTATAGCACCTTATCTACCGGGTGTTGAAGCATTTTAACCCGATTCTGTCGTTTCCTCCAAAGCGATGAGCATTATGAACAGCTCCGTAAATGACATTTCCGAACGGATTGAAAGCGTACCTGCCTGACTGCCTGAAATCAATTCAAACTTCTTCTCGATCAAGCTGCCGGGAGAGCTAGCTAAAACCAAGGTTTCCGAGCGAACCGAAGCCGTCGCCAAGTAAACCAGCTTCATGACGAAATGAGGTGGTGGCAGTAGCTGTTCCCTTGAACCCAAAATGGCCCTTTTCAGGGCCATCAAAACAACTGTAAAGTAAGTTTACATGTTCTTTGGGAGTGCTGGGTGCTTGATTTTGGGTTTTTTTTATTGCGAAAAATATCTGTCGTGTGCCAAAGCCGTAATATTTTCGACATTAGCAGTGTTGTACACACATAGGCCTAGTAGAAACCGTATGCAATTGGAGGTGAACGAATCAGCCTCTTGGGTAAAAGTTTCCCAAATGACCAATAACTCATTCGCACTACAAGGTATATTACGTGATATAGAGTATCTTGATATCATATGTCATACATATTATTTGTAGTGAAAGCAAGATGTATGAATGTAGATACCAAGACAGGCTATATCAATAAAGGTTGTAGTGCGAACGTTTAGTGTATGGGAATTCGATTTGGAAGGAAACCAATTTCGACCACTCTTTAAACAATCAAGCGATCTAAATTGCACATTGCTTCGTAGTACTACGTCAACTTTGCGTACAACCCCATTGGGCTGTCCCTTCTTGTTTTTACATTCGTTTTCAGAAACTTGATGAATCTGCTGAAAGCTTCATTTTGTCGGTAAAGTTACAAGCAGTACTTTGTAATTTTCAAAGAAACGGCAATAAGGGATTGATTGATAATGGGACAGCATCGGGAACTACAAAAGTCTTGAGACACTCACACTGGAAGCGATGGAAAGGAAATGGCTTACAATGACAGTGCGTAGTGGGCCTAGAAACGATAAAGTGCATTCAGTCAAGAGTAGATTAGGGAAAAAAGTAGGTGAAAGCAGCCGTGATCGTAACAAGCAATATCGAGACAAGTATCAATAGAAATGAAAAACGAGTTAGTTTCCATGGTAGATCTCCGTATGATTTGAAAAATCGTGGTGCACATGCTAATGCAATCTGTAATTATTGCAAGAAGCGAGGTTATTTAAAAAGAGACTGTTATACCTTCAAGAATCGAAGTTCGTTGTATCATATAGGGAAGGATGTTAAAGACACGAGCTACGATTTCAAAAGATCAAGTGGGCATGTTAGATCAGTAGAAGAAACAGATAGAATGGAGTGTATGATGATATCTGTCGTTAATAAACTGAATGAACCATGCATGATTGAGGCAAAGTTACAAAACTGTATGCTGAGAATGGAAAATGATTCGGGGTCAGCTGTTTCTGTCATCAGTGACGCAGATTGTAGGAGATTTTTCAATAAGATTCCAATGCGTAGCTCTAGAAGACAGCTTATTGTTGTTGATGGTGCTCGATTGAGAATCCTGTGCATATTAAATTGAATAATTTTGTAGCACAACAAAAACTTATTGTTCAAAAAAGCAGCAACAGGTTCGTTCCTTTATTTGGAAGAACTTGGCTAGTCTTTTTTTAACCCTGCACGGAGATCTGGGTTTTCAAAAACTGTGATGGTGTACAGTCTAAATGAGAAAAAAAAGTATTGATAACATAGTTGCCAGTATGAAACTGCAATAAAGGAAAGTTTTCGACAACGATTTTCTCAGAACCTGTTGCAGGCTATGAGGGAGAATAGATACTGAAACATGAGCAGCCTATTTTCAAGAAGGCGTATACGGTTCTCTACAAATTGAAGGGCAAACTGGAGCAACACTTGGAGATGCTGAAGCAGCAGCAGAATGACTATCATTGCTCACAGAAGCCAATTTAAGCTGGCTCATTCTGCGGTTTCAAAGCTCAATATTATTACTTCCGGATATTACTCGAAGGAAGCGCAGAAGGGCAGAGTCGGATGATTTCCATGGCTGTACGATATCCGAGGCTGAGGAGGAGACATTTCTGGGGTTCCCAGAGATTTTGCTTGATTCAAACCCAACTGGAACGAAGCGGCAGAAAACGAGCCTGATAGCCTGATCGATAGCATGAGTCGCGCTCGAAAAATAAGAAGCAGAGTTTAACGTTTAACCGATTTTAATTGGACAAAAATAAGCACGTAGTGCAATCGATTTTCGTTGAATTATGTGTAATCTAAAATAGACTAAATTATAAAATAAGCTAAATTATATTTTATGTACTTAAAAAGAAAATCAGTATAAGCTACGTCCGAATTAGTATTAAAAATAGTATCGAGCAAAGGTTCTTGAGAATGGAGGACTGTTATGTACCTCGTACCATTCGATATACATATAGCATATGGTATAATGGGCAAACCCATTCGTTTTACGACCAAACGCTCGATCGATGAAATCTATGAAAGTAATAGGAGAAAAATAAAGGCAGGGGCAGAATACTCTGTGTACTGGTTGAGACAACACGTATAGTTAATTTATTACCTAGTTTGGCAACTATACATAGAAAGAAAGTCAAGTGTGCTAAGTGGATACATAATAGTAATGTCGGTACACTGGTTGACCTTTCATCTAAGACAAAGCTAAGAATCGCATTAAAAAGCTATAAAACGTCAATAAAACCATGTTGTTTGAACCTTTCTTCAATGTCGGCAAAATGATTAAACGAAGCGGTTAAATTCACTTGAATTCAAACGTTACAACGACTCGTTAAGAGTTTGCTAACCAATTCCCAATAATATTATGCCTGATCAATTTATTGGGCAATTTGATTGCCATCAATTGATTTAAATAAAACAAGGTTTCAAAGGCACGTAGTTTTAATTTTTCATTGGATTTTCCAGGGCGAAACTTACTTTTACAGAGAAAAATCTGGCGAGGTGACCCGTTGCCCTCCAAACGAACAACTAATTAGACTACTTTTTCTGGTAGCACTGTTCTTCCATGCTGAGTGAACGCCCTGCACTACACAGAGAAAATGGAAAATGCTGAGAAGCATATTATATATGCCTTTCTACGCTTTATTTCTTTTAAATCACTGCAATGCATAAAAAGTATGCGTTGGATCAATATATTTTATGCATTGCAATACATTTTAGATAATTATTATTTTCCGTGCATATTGCGTTCCCGCCAATAGACAAAGCCGCAAAACTGCTGCCAGAGCGGACGATCGCATAATATTGCTGAAACTACAGGACAAGATTGAAGCCTTTTTTGGAGGAATGGGACGCGCTGCTCAAGAGTATATTTCAAATATATTCAGTTTTTTTTTTGGGCCGGAAAGTATTTGATTTTGTACGATGTACGGCGTGTTTAATCTATAATTTTGTTTCAGAACACGTCGATAAGCTGGAGGAACGTCTGCACGTGTTGATAGCAAGAAACGAGGATTTCGCTGCTCCTCTGAAAAAAAGAGTGTATGCTATTAGTTGATCAGTTGGTGTTTATTAGCACCGGCAGGTATTCAATTTTGATGTTAGTAGTTTAGTAATTGGCCAAACAAACATATATTAAGAACCCATAAGAAAAACCTTTACATATAGTGGACCAAACAGCGTATCGGGAAAGGCTTGAATAAAAAGCGGCTAGCCAAAAGCTTTTCGATTTGCTTCGATTTTCATTTTTTTTTAGCTTTTGTTTTATTTATAAAATAGAAAAAAAACATCCAAATATAATCCTCTTTAATATATATATATATATATATATATATATATATATATGTATATATATATATATATACATATATATATATTATATATATATATATATATATATATATATATATATATATATATATATATATGTATATATATGTATATATATATATATATATATATATATATATATATATATATATATACAGCGATTCCACGGGAAAAGAATAGAGTTGAAAAAAAAAGTTGTCCGATTTTGCTCAAAATCGCTTGGTATGTTCTTCATCGAAAATAATAAGACCCGTTCGCAGTCTGCATTGTGCTCTCATGCCGTGCGGTACTATTTCTATTTGCTGAAGGAAGTGCTATTGCTACCCAACGCTACAACAAATTTTAAACAGCACTTTTCAGTGCTAAATACTACCCAACATTTTTTGATTTCCTCTTATTCCTTTTCGATCCTTGTTAGGCCCTTCGGGTAACCCGGCTTGGATATCGCATTGGAAAATTCCTCTTCGGTCCATCGGATTCTTATAGTTATCTGCTTGGACGACGATTTGGAGAAAATTATTCTGCCACTATGGCAAATAAACGCAAACGTAGAGGGCAATCTACTGATTCGCCTTCAAATGAAATCAATGTGAGTAATCAATTTGATTTGCTCACAGATGATGAGAGTGATCCATCATCAAAACAAAATTCGAATAAACTTTCTCGATTGAGAAAGGAAAAAGTTCCCCCTATTGTGGTGACAATTTCGGATTTCCATGCTTTTCGCAAGGAAATCTTAACATTTGTTGAAGGTGTGAAATATTCCCTTCAAATTTCCAGACGAGGTGAATGCCGTTTGCGTGCAGAAACCTTGGACGGATTCAACCGTCTTCTAGAGTATCTTACTCAGAAGCAATATAACTTTTTCACATACGACACCAAAGCTGAGCGTCTTTTCAAGGTTGTCTTGAAAGGTCTGCCCAGTGGTGAATCTGTGGAA
>JASCZW010011174.1:0-33061 GCA_034211315.2 Aedes japonicus | reverse complement strand
ACATTTAGAAGATCACCTCGAACCCTAAATTCTATTTCACGCATCAATCCAACACCATCCATCCATCCAAACCCATACTAGCCATACGAAACATCGAAAACAAAAATCCTATAGCATCAGCAATGCAATTAGGCAAATTGAAAAACGAGCACGGAAGGCAAGCAGAAGAAAAAAAAAATGAACGAATAAGGCAAACATTATTTTATAGTTCTGTGAACCGCTCCCCCGAATGGCTTCTTTCTTCTCCCCCTCCCCATTAGTGTATAGGATAAACTACCGTTCGAGTCGCAAGCTGCTCCCCTGAGTTTGCACTTTCCTTGCTGCTTTCGTACGCCATGGGATGCGTCGTGTATTTAACACCAGTGACTAGCCGAAAACAAAGACCGAAGGGTTTAGGAATTACAAGGTTATTTTTTTTTGCATTTATGATTACTCTACTCTTACCCTCTCTTTGCTTCTTTTTGAACATACGGATGCCACTCCTACGCTCACACTGATGGAACACATTAGGGAGTGGATCATTTCATAATTTGATAGCCTGCAAACAGTTGATCCGTGGTGAAAACAATATTTTCTTTTGAAACTGTAAAACTGCCTTCGTTATCCTAACATGTCGTACTAAACTTTGCTGCAGCCGTGGTGTCGGAACCAGTCTTATTAAGTTATTGTAGGAAAACACGTTGCAGTCTTATTTAACCGAAAAACAAAATCATTTGCTTGGCAAATTGGACTCTGGGTTTTGCAGGCTGTGCTTTATTTGTAGTCAACATCACGTTATACACCAGCAGAGATTACGAGATAGAGTCGGCATTTTTACAGGTGTCAAGACGGGATAAATGATGGAAAACAAGTTTCTATTGTTTTTCTTTTTTTGCTAAATTATCATATATGTTAACAAATACAATCGAATAATTTAACTATATCATAAATATTTTATGACATATGTGGATTGGCTGAGTTTAATTATTGATTTAATGTTTCCTGCATCTGAAATCCGTAATAGGTGGAGCACTTCTTCACCAATTTTCTTTAATTTTAACTTTTACTCAGCCGAATCAATAACAGCTCCAGCCACGTCCTTGTAGATCAATTAGGTAGGGATGGAATGAAAAGGTCGTATATTTTACTGCACTTCATAGGGGTATCTCAAAACAGGAAAATGTCAGTGGATAAATAATTGTGTGTTTTTATCTTGGTGGAGGAGTCAGTAGTAAGTTAAACTAATTATCCGTATTTGAGTATTATTTTCCCTTAAAAGGATCTTATATAGATATATAAATACTTAAATATAATGAATCCTAGCAACCTTTGCTTATCTTGACAGATACGCGTATTTCGTTAATAATGTGAGGACTTATCAGGTCAAGTTATGAGTACGAGACACTGAAGAAGTCTGCACATTGTAGACGAAATACGCGTATCTGTCAAGATAAGCAAAAGTAGTTGGAATTAAATGACAAATACTAATATTTCTCCTCATTTCTAGTTAAATATTATATTATTGGTACTATACTATTGGTAGTAAGGATACTATTGAGGTCACTCACAGAATTGTAATGTTTTTTCATTAGAAAAACAAGGTATGTTTACGTAATGCTTGAAAGCCGATTTGTACTGATATGAACAAACAGAAAGGATGCTTTTAGGATCAATCACAAAGTTTTACAGAACCATCAATCGTTCCGAAAATGATTTGAACTTACCGTGAACAGTGGATTGAGTTAAACACAAGTTTTTGCAAGGTTCCGTATTGACAAGTCAGCATTTGTATTTCGTCCGTACAAAATCCGGTCATGCACGCGCTAAAAACGAAACATGGAGTATAAACACCAAAATCACAGTCTTATTCATCAAAGTCTCCAAGCTATACTTCAGCGAAATTTTTCATACCTACGTGAAATATTTAAAAAGTTACAGGGATTTGAAGATGTCCGGATTAATGTGGATACAGACCTTATCAACCTGTAGCTTCTCTTGGTGAGCTTTCTTGCTTTGGCTTTTCTTTTTCACCCGTCATGTTTCGCTTCTCCTTTTCCGATTCTCTTATTCCACTTTTGTTCTTCCATTGATAAAGGGCGATACGGTCAAAATTTGGTCAATATCAACTTGACGTATTTCTTTCAATTTTGCATTTAAAAAACCTGAACACCCCTCATTGTGAAGGTGTGTGTGTGTAGAATGTTGCTCCTATTTTGATTTTGGAATTCACTCTTCAGTTGTCAAAATGCCATCCAAGCAAGAAGAGCAGCGTATCAAAATTTTGCTCGCGCATCGCGAAAATCCGAGCTACTCGCACGCAAAGTTGGCAAAATCGCTAAAAGTTGCCAAATCAACCGTTACAAATGTAATTAAAGTGTTTGGGGAACGTTTGTCGACAGCCAGGAAGTCTGGATCGGGGAAATCGAAAACCGGAAGCCGCTGAGACGACAAAGAGAGTTGCCGGTAGTTTCAAGCGAAACCTAACCTATTCTCCGAGATGCCGCAAATAAGCTGGGTGTATCGTCTACAACCGTGCATCGAGCCAAAAACGAGCCGGACTATCGACTTACAAGAAGGTAGTGACTCCAAATCGCGATGATAAACAAAATACGACGGCCAAAGGGATCCCGGAGGCTGTACACGACGATGCTGACGAAGTTTGACTGCGTGGTAATGGACGACGAAACCTACGTCAAAGCCGACTACAAGCAGCTTCCGGGACAGGAGTTTTATACGGCAAAGGAAGGGAAAGGTAGCAGATATTTTCAAGCACACGAAACTGTCAAAGTTCGCAAAGAAATATCTGGTTTGGCAAGCCATCTGTACCTGTGGCTTGAAAAGCAGCATTTTCATAGCTTCCGGGACCGTCAACCAAGAAATTTACGTGAAAGAGTGTTTGAATAAACGTCTGCTGCCTTTCCTGAAGAAACACGGTTGTTCCGTACTGTTTTGGCCGGATTTGGCATCTTGCCATTACGGTAAAAAGGCCATGGAGTGGTACGCCGCCAACAACGTGCAGGTGGTTCCCAAGGACAAGAGCCCTCCCAACACGCCAGAGCTCCGCCCAATTGAGAAATACTGGGCTATTGTCAAGCGGAACCTAAAGAAGACCAAAAAACTACTAAGGACGAGCAGCAGTTCAAGGCAAACTGGCTTTCTGCGGCGAAGAAGGTGGACAAGGTGGCTGTACAAAATCTGATGGCAGGGGTCAAGCGTAAGGCCCGGTAATTCGGATTTGGAAAAGCGGAAGCCTAACTGAATATTTTTCCTGAATTTTATACTAATTGAACTTGAAAAAGAAATTTAATTTGATTTCTTAAATAAACGATTTCACCGATTTACACGCGTTTTCCCTTGACCAAATTTTGACCGTATCACCCTTTAGTCTCTTCTTCAGTCTTTTTTGTTAAACTTCTCATCTTCCTCTTCTTTCCTTCCGTTTATTTTCTTCTGCTTCTATTCCACCACTTCTCCTTCTCTCTTTTTTGTTCGTTTATTTTCCGTCGGCTTATTTCCTCACAACGTGGTGATAATCACCGAAGTTAGGAAGACAAATCTACCACCTGGACCCTACATATCGCACTCATCAACACATGAGCCGGGGCCAATGGCTTTACTTCCTTTCCGAAGGAAGACGTGACCAGTTGTTTTCGCCTTAGAAAAGCCACCGACATCGACTGGGACCCACTGGAGTGTCAACTCCACTTCTCTTGTCTCCTCTTTTCTACTTATGTTTTTCTGCTGCACTTCTAACTTCTTATCGATTAATTTTGTTCATGCTTGATCGTCTATTTGCGCTTTTATATACTTCTGCTTCTCTCCTTCCGTTAACTTTCTTCCGCTTATATTCCTCTGCTTCTCTTGTCGCACTTCTTTCGTCTGCTTCTTTCCATTCTGCCCCTTCTCTTCTTTCGTTTCTCTTCATCCGTTTTTTTTATCTGCTCTTTTTCTTCGGATTTAATTCTTCCGCTTCTCGTTTTCCACTTTTATGATTCCATTTATTTTCTTCCACTTCCGTTCTTCCCCGTTTCTCTTCCTTTTCCGCTTATCTACTTCCGTTTATTTTTCTTCCGGTTCACTTCTTTCGTTTTTTTCAAGAGTTTTTGCCTTCCACTTTTCTTCTTCTTAAACTTTTCGTCCGCTTCTATTTTAACGCTTGTAGTTTTTCGCTTCTGTTCATCCATTTATGTTTTTCGTTTGTATTATTCTGCTTATCTACCTCCATTTATCTTTTTCGCTTTTTTTCTTTCACTTCTCTTCTTTATTTTGTCTTCATTCGCTCTTATTCTTTTGTAACTTTTCTTCCGTTTCACTTCTTTACGTCTCTTCTTCCGCTTCTCTTTTTCCACTTTCTTGCGTCAGGTTTACTTCTTCCTCCTCTTTTCATCCGCATTTCTTCTATCGTTTCTTATCGTCCACTTCTTTTCTTCCACTATTTTTCTTCCGCTTCTATGTTAACACTTTTTTACTTCGTTTTTCTTTTCTTCCGCATCCTTCCTTCCACTTCCTTTCTTCCGGTTTACTTCTTCCTCCTCTTTTCATCCGCATATCTTCTACCGTTTCTTACCGACCACTTCTTTTCTTCTGCTATTTTGCTTCCGCTTCTATGTTAAGGCTTTTTTACTATTTTCTTCCGATTCTTATTTTTCATTTCTTATATTCTTCTTATCTACTTCCGTTCTGCCGCTTCTCTTTGTGCTTTGGTTTTTCATTTTCCACGTCCTCTTTTTCGATTTACTTCTTCCACTTTTCTTTTTCCGCTTCTTATCTGTTTCTTATTTTCTTCTGCATTTTTTTCAACGCTTCTCTTCTCCCGCTTCTTACTTTTGTTTCTCTTTTTCCACTTCTCTTCTTCCGTTTCTCTTCTATCGTTTCTTTTCTTCCATTTCACTTTTTCCACCTTCTCTTCGGCCGCATCTCTTTTTCCACTTCTTTTCTTCCGTTTCCTTTCTTCTGGTTTACTTCTTCCTCATTTCTTCTTTTGCTTATTTTCTTCTGCATTAATTTTTACACTTCTATTCTTCCACTTCTCTCCTTCACTATAAATGTCCCTCCAATTATATTCCTTCGCTTCTCTTTTCCCACTTCTCTTCTTTCGATTCTTTTCTTTCAGTTCTCTTCTTTCATTTAGATTTTTCTCTTTTCTTCATCCACTTCCCTTCTTCAGCTCCTGTTCTTCCGATTCTCATTTTACATTTCTCTTAAGCCGCTTAACTACTTCCATTTCTCTTCTATCGCGTCTCACCTTCTGCTTCTCTCTCTTACTTCTCTTCTTTCGTTCTCACTTTTCTTCTTCCACTCTTCTTTTTTCGCTCCTATTCTTCCATTCATTTTCATCTACTTCTATTTTTCCACTTATCTCTTCCTACTTTTGTTTTTGACTTCTCTTCTACCGCGTTTATCTTCTTCCGCTTCTCTCCTTGAATTTATCTTTTCCGCTTCTCCCGCTTCTATTTTTTTCACTTCACTTCTTGCACATCCTTTCTTCCATTTCTGTTCTTCCGATTTTAATTTTTTCGATTTTCGTTTCGCTTCTTTCGTTAAACTATTTCCGTTTATCTTCTCCCGCCTTGCTTCTCCTGCTTCTCTTTCTCAGCTTCTTTTCTTCGCCTCTATTCTTCCACTTCCTTTCTTTCGGCCCATCTCTTCCACTCTTCTTCATCCACTTCTCTTTTTTGGCTATTTTCTTTCCGCTTCAATATTTACAGTTCTCTACTTCCACTTCCCGTTTTCCGCTTCTGATCTTTCAATTCTCATTGTCTGATTCTCATTTTTCGATTCTCATTTTTAGTTTCTCGTATTCCAGTTTCTCGTATTCCAGTTTCTCTTCTAATACTTCTCACTTTCCGCTTCTCTTCTTTTACTGTTTTTCGCTATCTTCTTTCGTTTCTGTTCTTCCACTTCTTTTATTTCGGTTCGCTTCTTCCGCTCATCGTTATCCTCTTCTCTTATTCCGCTACTTTACTTCGGCTTCTATTTTTCCACTTTTCTTCTTCCAGTGCCATTCTTCCGCTTCTGTTATTCAAATTCTAATTTTTCTAGACTTATTAAACTACTTCCGTTTCTCTTTTTCCGCTTTTCTTCTCCTGCTTCTCTTTTTTCGCTTCTTTTCTTTGCCTCTATTCTTCCACTTCCTCTCTTTCTGTTCACCTCTTTCACTTTTCTTCATCAACTTCTCTTCTTCCGTTATTTTACTGCCGCTTCTATTTTTCCACTTCTCTTTTTCCATCTCTCGTTTTCCGCTTCGGTTCTTTCGATTCTCATTTTACAATTCTCATTTTTCGTTGTCTTTTACCAATTCTTGCCTTCTGCTTCTACTTCTTTTGTTGTTATCTTCTTCCCTTTCTATTCTTTCACCTCTTCTTCCACTTTTCTTCTTCTACTTCTTTTCTCTCGGTTAATTTCTTTCATCTTTCTTTTTCACTTCTTTTCTTCTGCTTCTCTTTTTTCGCTTCTCTCCTTATGCTTCATTTTTTCCGTTTCACTTCTCTCGTTTCTCTTATACTTTCACTTTAGTTTTTACTGAATTTTCATCTTCATTCAAAGTTTCCAATTTTTGCTTTTACTTCTTCTCTTCACTTCTTGCATCACTTCTTTCTCAGCATAAAATCTTTCAGCCTTATTTATATATGCTTCTGCATTTATTTATTCAGTTTTGTGTGATATGTTCTGCTTTACTTTAACTGGATCCTCTAAATCATCTACTCAAAAAAAATCGTTTGTTTTTTCATCTTCTTCATGAATTTTTTTTTTGTTGGAGCGTAGAGACGCAGTCCATTGAGTTGAACTTTGTGGTAATTCCTCATCATGTGATACTTTTTGCTTCCCTTCATCTGCATCCTCTTAATAATCTCCTCGAATTCGTTTTCACTGTCTCTTCCTTCGTTCATTTCTCCTTCTTTATTTTCGCTTTCGCTTCTTCGACGTTCTCAATTCCATTGCCTTCCTTTCGCTTTTTTTAATGTCTTCTTTTTTCCAATTTTGTTATAATTTCGGAATTCACTGTTCCGGATTTCGGAATTCAGCTTCAATTTATTTATTCTCTTGTCTCAATCTTCACAGTCTATTGAAGTTCCGGAGTGTTTGGAGGGTTGACGTCTTTTGGTACAAAAACTACATTATTATCTTAGTACCAGTCTAAGACGGGCCGGGCATAGTGGCATAGTAGGCATAGGGCATAGTAGCACACTTGTTACAAATCAGTTAAAGTGACTGCTTTCGGACTCAAATAAGTCACAATTAAGTTGCTGTAACCCTTTTTTACCGCTATGTGCTGGTTGGGTTCCTTCTCCTCACAAGCTTCGATGTACATTGGTTACATGCAGGAACTTCAGTAATCGCCTATTGTTATTACCTTCGTTACATAATGCCACATGCCACGTTGATTAGATCGATTTCGTATTTTGCTGATTTGGACCGATATGTACAAGCAGAAAGGATATTTTTGGGGCCACTCACAAATTTGTGATGATGGTTTTCACGTAGAGATTGAGATCTGAAATGGAGCAATATAATCCATAAATAAGGATGCGGTTGGGTCCTTTAAAATAATAATTAAATTGAAACTGAGATCTGTATCCGCAATAATCCGGACACCACAAAACATGAAAAACATGAATTTTGCGTTATATTTCCGTCGTATTTGTTTATTTCAGATTCATGGGATGTGTTTCAACAATTCGTGAAGACAAAACATAGTTATTCGGTATTTGCATACAATTTTCGAGCTTTGCGCTTAACTCCGTCCATTAGGGTTTGTACAGACTCTTCATAAATCATAGAAGCCATCTTTGTCCAAATTTGCTGGAAGTGTTCGATGTCTTTGATTCCTTGCTTCTTTCCAGAAAGCTTCCGCTGCATCAGAGCCCAATATCTCTCGATTGGTCGTAGCTCAGGGCGATTTGGCGGGTTTGAGGTTTTTGGTACAATGTTCACTTGATTTACTTGGTACCACTCCATCACAGTTTAAGCATAGTGGCATGATGCCAGAACAAAGGTTTTTTTTTTTGTGACTTTTGATGAAGGGTAGCAATCGCTTCTGCAAACACTCTATCTGATGATCCTTGTTAATTGTGCCTGTAGTGACGAAAGATTTACTCTTTTTGCCACACGTGCAAATTGCTTGCCACACAAGGTATTTTTTGGGAAATTTCGATGGCTTCTTCGTTCTGAAATGCTCAGCTGTAGCATTTCTGGCCAAAGCCAGCCCTGGAAGCTGTTTGAAATCCTCCAAGGCATAAGTTTCATCGTCCATAACAACGCATGAAAACTTCGTCAAATATTCGCAGTACAAACGTCGAGCCCGTGATCTTGCTGCCAAGTTCTGTTTGTCGTTGCGATTTGAAACTGTTTTTACTTTATACGACTTAAGTCCATTCCTACTTGCAATATTTCAAAAGTTACAATGATTTGAAGCTGTCCGGATTAATGTGAATACAGATTTTAGAAATAGGAAGAATTGAGAACCAGTTTGGCCCCATTTAAGCCAACAGTAAGGATGCTCTTGGGTTCACTCGTAAATTGTGGTGATCGTTTTTCGTTTGAAAAAAAAGCCAACTTTTAAGTTACGCTTAAGAGCCAATTTGAACCAATTTAAACCAACAATAAGGATGCTGTTAAATTCACTTACACAGCTTTCTTCGACCTCACATTATACTCTAAGTTTACTCTAGATTCGACGCCACGACGCCAAGCAGATGCCAAAAATCGACAAAAAATTGTAATCTTGTTAGATTGAATCTTGTTGTTGACCAAGTTCCAGAGCTCACTTTAACTAAATTATCAAACTTTATGAAACCACACACCCGCATGACCTCGGCAGAGACAATCATTTCACCGCAACCACAATCAACTTGACAAAGAATCTTGTCACTCAAATCAAAAATACGGGCCACGGTGTCTCCTGTCCTCGGTTGTGTGGGCTCATAAAACCGATCAAGCCCAAGCGAAAACATGTAGGCATATTTCCGTGCAATTACTGTTTCCTTCTCAGACAACAGAAAAACACTCCAAGACAATAAAAAAAACACTGAATCCCGCCATCAAGATATCCACCACCAACCGAGGCTTTGAGCAGGGCTTTCGAAAACGTACGATCCAACACAAAGTTGTTATCCGCCAACTCAAAACCTTACCTTTTGCCGTCGTCGTCGTCGTCGTCGTTGGAAATTTTGCGATAAACTGTGCGCCCGTGGTCTCTAAGCTGGCGACAACATAATTACACTCCACACTGATGGGGCACGCGATCGAAGTGCTATATCTTCCCCCTACGCAAGCCCCTTCCAAATCTGCCCATTCAATCATCCGATGTGACGTTGAAATGTGTTACGAGTTGCGGAAGGTTCGTGATCAACGCGGTGATCTGTTTATGTTTTCACAAATTTCCAGCTGGGCGCTTCCCTATAATGGCACACCACGGACTGTTCTCTGTCACAATTTCCATTTTCCTCACGATTATTAATAAAAGCATCACTTTGATCGCGCCATAAATTAGAAGGTAATAAAATCCATTGCACCGGCGAAGATCGTTGATGAAAGCAGCGCTTTTAGTGCGACACCTACTCACAATCTGTGGGAGCAGTGCGGGTTGCCAGGTTGGTTTGAGGAGCGGTTGTTAATTTTCGAGAGCATATTTTGGGAACCCTAATCATCATCCACAGAAAAAATGAAACCCTCTGCATAAAATCATCCAGACCACACCCGCATGGTGAGTGAGACATTGTGTGACGTCTACAGCCGCTATCCATCTTCTGAACCGGAGTACCTTTGATTACAAGCCGCCGCGAACTCCACAAGCACCAACCGTAAGCACATTAGAGTTCACTGGATCGGAAATGTCGTCAGCTCAATTGAATGGTGAAGCAAGCCGTGTAGGAAGCTGAATGAAAAAAGTGCCGACGATCGGCCTCAGATCTAGCTTTACTAGACGAACACAACGCGGAGGAGTAATCCATCTGCTGATCGATAACGCTCACCCATCTAGTTATGATCTGTGTTGCCTGCACACTTGGAGAGCAATCGACATTGGATTCGTTCATTGAGTCGAGCAACCACGCACAATCTCAGCATTCTCGTTGAGAAGGGCTTAATTACTTAATCTTTGGTTTTCGGTGCGCTTACCTTCGTAGGTGGAGGAGGAGGAGGGTCGAAGGCGTGCTGCGTGGTCGCAAACCCACGAGATCACGAAATCAATTCTGCATCGACGCCAACGCTGACGCCACCGGACACCTCTGAATGAATTTGAGCCGAGAGATCTTGCGCGAGACCTACGTAGTATGCAAATGGTGCCTTGCTGGGTGGGAATTGGAATAGCGTTAATTATGATGATTGAATTTGGACGCCTTATTGAACGCCTGCAAGCTTCCGGTGGAAGTATCCTTGAAAGGCGAACTGGCCCTGGCCCTATGGTAATGAGATTTTGTGTAGCTTATTGTGCTCATTTATTTAAGCAATAGAATGTTTACAATAAGTGTGTCAATATAACGACAACGTTGTGAAGCATCCTAAAGGCTCCTTAGAAGTTAAAACTTGCCAAGAAATTCACAAAATTTTCAATTTATTTTCGGAAAAATATCGATAAAAGTACAGAGGTCCCAGAGGTATCTCTAATGGCTCCATTTCCCGAGGCCCGAATAGTACAAGGAAGACAGACTTCAAGCTATATTCCAGTATTTTAATTTTTTCGGTACATCCAAAAAATAAGTCAGTTCTTTCTCAGTGTTTTATAGTTTCTTAGTGAGTTTTTGCAATAGTAGGGTCTTTCCAAAGCCACAACTTGCCACTTCCGAGCCGTTGACCAGCAGTGCCTTTAGTGGGAAATTTTTCAGAATCGAAGACTGTTATCCAATCTCTGAGTTTTGGAAAAAAAATCTCGTAAACTTTATTGATATATTGATTAGTTTCTTGAAAAATATTGTTTTGCTTCTCTACTAAACTTTAAAGAAGTTTTCTCACCGATTTCTCAAACAAGGTGAGATGGAAACCAAGGAATATTAATTCCTCCATGAGTTTGTGTCTTAGCTTTTTTACTCATTTATAAAGAAAGAATGCTCCATCGCTTCGTCAGTGATTATTTCATAGATTCCAGGAAAGCTGTCTCCTGATCTTCTACAATGTTCTTTCATAAAATTTTGGAAAGATTCCTCATAAACTTCTTGGCAGCCTCTGCTGATTTTCTTGGAAATTCACATCTCACAACTCATCTGTACCTTCAAAAATAATTTGGTAAGTTTTTTCTTGAACATGGTTACCTTCGAAACATTTGATCAATCCTGAACGGCGAGGAAAAGTTCTCTCCAGAATTTCTTGGAAAACCTTTTTATATTTCTCGAAATTTTCTTTTTGGACTTCTGAGAATTCTTCGTCTGGACTGCAGGGAAGTTTTTCCTGAGCTTCAGGTCAGTTTGTTCCTCAATTTCTGAGAAATTCTTGCTTGAACTATTAGGAAGTACCTTCTTTACTTCTGAAAAGTTTTTTCCTGTTCTTCTGAGAAGTATCTACCAGAATTCTGCGTATTCCTGAGCGTCGAGAAAGCCTCGTTCTGATATTCTGGATTGTTCCCTGTTTTACCTTTACGAAAACTCTCCAGCACTTCTGGGTAGTTCCATTTGGGAAGTTTCCTTCGGAACTTCTGGGAAGATGTCTCCTGAACTTCAGAGAAGTTCTTTGCTGAAATTAAAAAAAAACTACTTCTCGATCTTACAGGTATTGCCCTCTCAGGTATGTTTCTTCCTGAAACTTTTAGAAGTTTTTTCCTGAGTTTATTTTTTCTAAACTTGAGCCCCATCCTGAACTAAGATGAAAATTTAATCGAACCTTTGGGAAATTCTCCAGGAATTCCAGAATAATTCACTTTTATTTGTTGGATGTATCATCCTTAATTTCTAATAAGTCCTCTTCTAGACTGTTGGGAAGTTTTCTCCTGAACTAATGTGTGTTCCTGAATTGCTGAGAAATTTGTGCTTACACTTCTAGGAAGTACTCCATATGCTTCTGGAAAGTTGCTTTCTGTTTTTTGGAGAGGTGTCTTCTGGAAAGTTCCAAATAAACTTTTGGGAAGTTTCATCCGGAGATGTTGGGAAGTCCATTCCTAAACTTCGGAGAAATTCTCTCCTGAACTTTGCAGAATGGTTTTTGAATAACATTTGTATTTATCAGGTTTATAAAGCAGGTTATGATCTCTGAGTGTTTGATGTTCAGGCCTATCTCACTCTATATATGAACATGATTTATCATTTCCAAAGTGCAGCATCAGTTGATAAATTAAACTTTGCTCCACTTCCGGTGGCTATCGTGGAAAAATTCTGAAGCTACACACTAAAAAGTTTTTCCTATTTTCCTTGATATCTTTATAAATTGTGAATTCTCACCAAAATTCTTGACTAAAGAGAAGTGCTATATTGACATGTGACGCCTATTTTGTATTGTTGATGTGAATAGTACATACAGCACATTTGGACAGGTAACAAAATATCTGCCTGTTTAACGCCATTTGAGATGTTTTCCAGTGCCCTGTCGTTTTTTAAGTACAAAAAAGTATATTTCATGTTAGATCATTTATCATACACAGAAAAAAATCTAAATTTTTGTTTTGATGTAAATATCAGAGCATGTAAAATCGCATTTAACTGCACACGAAGCAGCAACTTGCATCGAATAGTTCTAACGAAGATGAGCTTATGCATACAGTATTAGGGACAATGTATAGCATAACCCAGCACTTTAAACGTGCATGATATTGAACAGAAATTCACACTACTTTTTTGAGCGGTGTACTTCGTGAGACCTTTCTGTTTAATTTTAGAACGCATCTTTTGGCCATTCGGTTCTGTTTCAATATTTGGTTTGGCTGCTTGCTGACCCGATAAAAAACCTTTGCGTAGACGGATCCTTTGGACGGTGCTTTTATTAAAATTGGACTAAAAGGTTTTGCCGCCATCCGGGGGTTTTGGGTTTGCTTTAATTGGTCTCAATACCTCGATACCTCAATGCAGTTGCCCAGCGTAAGTTCCGCTACGACACTCACTGTGATTGTTGGGGCAAGCAAAATGTCCTTCAGCAGCGTTTGTAATAGAAGCTCAAAGCTAAAAAGTTGAGTTATTTTATTTAATGATTTCGGGAAAAATATAGTGTTAATGGGTTTGCATACATTTGGTGTTACCTAACCCGTTGTAGAACGTATAATGGTGTTAAGTTTTACAAAAAAAAATCTCTTTTTTTTTCAACTACGCAAACATGTTGTTCCACCACATTTTTTTCAATTTTTTCATTTGCATTTGTCTCAAAATCACAAAATATTTTAATTAGCCTCCATTTCCATTTTTTCACCGACCTGGATTTCTGCTTAATTTGTGAGATGTTTTCTCTCTCATTCTTTATTCTCAAGCTTTTCTCTCCTATCCGAAGGAGACACACATCGTGATTCGTGGACAGATTTTGCCTTCTTGCACTACCATAGTCCGATGCGATTATGCTATACCATAGTCCGTTCTCTCATTCTCTCTCGCTTCATGAAAACCTATCGTTCATTCGGAATCAGTTTACTCTGACACCGGTTTCCGAAGATTGGCTTTCGGCAATCGTTTTCCGGTTCAAATTAGCGGTTTGATTTATGTGCAGCTACGCGTTTATTTATATGCACACTTTTATTTACAACTAACCTTTTTCATTATAATTACTACCACAAAGGTTTAATATGTGCCCTCGGAAATGTTTGCTTCGTTTGTTTTACTAAACACCATTATACGTACTACAATATTCCCCTTCTGTACTCTTTTGTTTAAAGTCGGTTTCATCTTGTTGAAAAAAAATATAAGGCTGTTAATTTACTGCTTCGGTTTTTGTTATTTTTATTATTTCATTTAAAATTATATTGTATTGTGCATATAGCAAGAACTGGTTTATTAATCTACTGGTAGATACGATACACAAAGTTATTATCGAATCTAGACGGTTTCTTTAGTCCGCCTCTAGAACGAAGATTTCGCTCATTTTGCTGCGAACCGCTATATTTTGGGAAATTCGACCTTCCCATCTCCGATCGAGTTAACCTTGAACCATCGTAGACTGGCCCACTGTCAGCTGAGTCGATTTCCTCTGTAAAAGGGGCCAGTTTTACGTCACGCACGTTTCGAGCGTACTGGAGGAATCGCAGCAAGCCGTGCTTTGAAAATGACGTGTTTTGCTTTTGCTGCGTTATTTTCGCGGAAATAAAATTAAAAATTATTCCTTTTTTCGACTAAAGTAAATGGTGAAATTATAGTTTTTCGAGTAATTTGCGTAGGACCTTGTGAATGGAATCCCTCTCTTCGTGTGTTATGGTCGTGTTTCTTTAGATAGATTGTGCGTAGGTAGTTTTGTCCCCATTTTTTGTTTACTAGTGGCCCGCTCCCGCATCCGGACGAACTTTCCAACATCAGAAAAGGAACATTGGTGAGGTCGTTTTGTATTATCAACAGTATAAATTAACTATATACACGCCAGGATCAAGAATGTCCATTTTTGATTCTGGAAGTGTGAAAACTCTTTACATATCCATTTGATATGCGAAGATTTTCATGCGGGGCTTATTGTATATGAAGATGACCTCAGAATGTACGTGTAGGAACAGGCATTCTTGAAATGGGTCGTTGGATTTTCAATAGAGCTGTGACCTTCAATCTCCAGGGCTAAAAATGTTTGCACACAGTGATTACACATAAATTACTGAAGAAATGCAGACAAGTTTCTTCCATAAAAGCACTGCCGGTCAGTGGGAGATTAATTGCAAACACACACACACGCACGATTCGAGCGTACTGGATTCCATTCCCGCTCATTATTACAACTTTCACCTTGTCTGGCTATAACTGTATAGCGCTCCGTAGAGAATGAAGAGACGGATTTTGGTTTTCGTTCTTGATGCAGAAGAACTACATCTTCCATTTTTATGTCTGACTCCTTCGCTCCTCTGATCATATCCGCATGCCTTTTGCTGATAAGTTTTGCTTCCGAATCCCTCTCTCTTAGGTCGATGCGGTGCAACTCCTTTGGGTTATCCTTCATCCAGAGACTTGGGAAGGTGCCCCGAAACTTCCACTCCACCATGAGTTCGAACGGTGTGGCTTTAGGTCTAGCATGTGGCACAAGAGTATTGTGATTGTGCAAAAATAGTTGAAGGGCAGTTCACCAATTAATGCCATCAATGGGAGAAGCAGCCAGGGCTTTAATAATCCCTTGATTTTGTCGCTCTACTACTCCATTGGACTGCGGACTTAATGGAATAGCTTTCCTTACCTTAACGTATTTTTCCTTCCAAAAGCTGCAAAACTTCGAACTCTGGAACGGTGGACCATTGTTGCTCTGCAAAATCATCGGACAGCCCCAGAATTTAAAAATCTCACACAGAGTGGTATTCATACTTTTAGCGTTCAAGTGATGCATTTCGATGACATACAAAAATCGTGAGTAAGTATCCACGACAACGAGGAACTTCTCTGAACCAAACCCTGTTACTGTCAGGAAATCTATCTGGAAGATTTCCCATGGACCTTCTGGCAATTTCCGGCATGATAGCGGGATGGGAGAATTCCTTCTAGACAGCAACGCGCAGGTTTCACATGCTTTTGCGAAGCTTTCGGTGTCCTTTGCCATACCTGGCCACCAGAAAAAAATCCCGCATAATCCTCTTCATGGCGATTTCCCCGACGTGTCTTCCATGCGCTGACTGTAAGGCCTTTTTGCGTAATGGTTCTGGAAGGACGATTGTTTCGTTATTGAAAATTAAAGAACCGAAGAAGTGTAGATCTTTTTTAAACATTCATATCGACGTAAGCTTTATGGCCACTTGGCGATTTTCAAAGCTAAGCATAGGTTTTGCATTTCCGCGTCAATCACCGATTGTTTTTCAATTTCATCCAGTGTGATATTCATACCCCCGTCCAAAACGTATAAAAAATGATTCTCATCTTCGACATCAAACGGCTCCACATTCTGAGAACACTTAATCAAACGCGACAAGGCATCCGCGACGTTATCTTCACTGGCAACTCTTTCAATTGTAAAATCGTACGGTTGTAGTCTTAGTGACCATGCTTCGGCTCGCGAAATAGCTCTCTTTCCTATTCTATGATGACAATTATAGATGAATTCGTTTGCCGTTGCATCCGTCCTTACAGTAAAACGATCGGCCTGTTAAGTAAAACGAAAATCGTTCTGATGCGATTCAACGTTTCCTTCTGTACCGTTCTAAACTCGTTTTCCTCTTTGTCTGTCCAATAGAAGTTTTTGGCACCAGCCAACGTGCGCAAGTACTCTGTATCCGTAGCACGATGTAGCAGAAATCGGTCAACGAACCTCTTAACTTCTGAACAATTTACTGGCTTTCGGAAATCCCTGATGGCGCTTAACTTCTCCTCCTCGATTTGCCAACCGTCAGGTGTCAAAATAAAACCTAGGAACGGAAGTCTTTGGCTCCGAAATATGAAATTTTTTTTTCTTGATTTCACATTGCTTAAATCAATTGTTGAAAACCATTTTGCGTCTTTTAAATCTGCCAAGATTTTTTCTAAAGTTGGCATGGAGAAGAGGGTTTGAAGAATGTATTGTTCCCCGAAGATCAATCACCAATTGGAAATCTTCTTTTCCCTTAGGGATAACTAGCATCGATGAGCAAAACGAGGGATCCATTGAATCTGTTACCCTTTCGATAATGTTAGCCGAAATTAACTGCCGCAACCTTTCTTCAACGCGTGATTTCATCGCTATTGGGATATCGAAAACTATATTCCGACATGGAGGTTTGGTTCTATCATACTGGATTACGACCGGTGGGATATTAAATTTCGGAAAAGCTTTTCCGGAGCTTATGGCTGCGATATCGATACTCTGACGCTTAGGATAGCTTGACATATCGGTGTGTACCGGAACCCGAAGGCCAAGCAGAAGTACCCTGTAGCGCGTTGCAGTCGGACAACCCAATAATTATTGCGTCTCCCTTATGACGTAAAATTTCTCCAGTAGCACTGCACTATGGTCCAGATTACGAATTTACGAGGAAACATGCTCCTAGCGCCTAAACTTGAAACTTTACAGCAATATGATGTTCTACAACATGGTTTGTATTGCTAAGGCCCATTTTTCTATGTTAATTAAAATTAGGGTGGTCCCCATTTTCACAGAAATACAAAAACTACCTTTTTTATTTGCAGAAATAGACGTTTACGCTCTTGGGCAAAATTGTAGCGCAAAAAATTTCATGGATTTTTCATATATAATTTTTTTGTAGCTTAAAAATTTACTGATTTAGAGCAATTTTTCCTCATCAACTTAGGGTGTACCATAAAAAAAAGCTACAAAAAAATATTGTAAATAAAAATTACATGAAATTTTCTGCGCTACAACTTTGTCCAACAGTGTAAACGTCTTTTTCTGCAAATCAAAAAGTTTGTTTTTGTATTTCCGTGAAAATGGGGACCACCCTAATATTAATCAACATAGAAAAATGGGCCTTCATTTTTATTTCAAGTTTCACCACCATTTTTTTAAAGGTTAAAAATTGACCGATTTAGAGCAACTTTTACCTCGTCAACTTAGGGTGTACCATAAAAAAAAGTTTTTCTGTCCTTACTTTTTTATTTCAATTTCCATCGTAAAATTTTGTTCAAGTGAGTTGTAGAACTTTTGAAGGCGCGTATTTTGATATATTAACATTGCCGCTAGCTTCAACCAATCAATAGTTATTAAAGTTTTTCTTCTAAAACCATTCAAGATTCAAATGTAATTTTCTCAAGATAAAGAAATAACATATCTCTAGTTTTCACATATGTTAAACAATATAAATTGCCCTTTCAAAAAACGTTTTTAATTTATTTTGTGTTTGTCCCAATCATAGAAATCAACATTTGAAAAAGGCGAATTTTTTTAGAAAAACTTCAATAACTATTGATTGGTTGAAACAAGCGGCAAATTTTGTATACTTAAGTACGCGTCTTTAAAAGTTCTAAAACTCGTTGCAATACAACTTTACGGTGAGAGTTGCAATAAAAAAGTTAGGGCAAAGAAACCATTTTTTTATGGTACACCCTAAGTTGATGAGGAAAAATTGCTCTAAATCAGTCAATTTTTAAGCTACAAAAAAAATTATATATGAAAATTCCATGAAATTTTCTGCGCTACAATTTTGCACAAGAGCGTAAACGTCTATTTCTGCAAATGAAAAAGTTAGTTTTTGTATTTCCGTGAAAATGGGGACCACCCTAATTTTAATTAACATAGAAAAATGGGCCTTAGCAATACAAACCATGTTGTAAATGTAGAACATCACATTGCTGAAAAGTTTCAAGTTTAGGCGCTGGGAGCATGTTTCCTCGTAAATTCGTAATCTGGACCATACCCAAGCAACCAAAAGTTCTGATAACAAGGTGTTTTTTGGCTTAACCAGCTTACTTTTTAAGTAATTAACCGAACTTTCTAGTTTGAATTTAGTGTTTAAGCTGCTATCAGCATTCTTATCAGCTTCTAAAGAAAACTTTGAAGTTCACGAAAGGATCGTTCAAGAGGTTATAGAGAATGCTACTCAGCTCAAAAGGTACCTCAATCGAACTCAACAAAACCAGAAAAAAACTAATTATATTTACATTCGACATTTTTGTTCTTCTCCAATCCTGCCGCAAATTTATTTTTGAGTACTGTGTTGTTAATTGAAGATTGACGCTTGCGCTTAACTGGCCGGCTTGTCGCGCCGCAAGGGTTCAGTAGGGATTCATGCTCAAGACCCGAAGCTAAGAGTCAGTTCCGTCGTGGAAATATCACATCAAGTAGTTTTTCCACCTGCTACAGAGGATCATGTGCCTGGAGTTTTGAGAATTTTACTATTTACATTAGGTTCGTTGTTACAGCATGCTTTGGAAGATCCATCCTAATAGTTAGCATGAAAGGGCATTAAGGGGAATAGTGGCATTTTATCTTTTATGATCTTTATGATAGTATATTATTGAATATAAAGTGGTTTCAGGTTAACGAGATTTGGAATGTACTGTTTTTTGCATTATGAACAATCTGTAAAGGGTGTCCACGATGAAATTGCCACACACAAAATTGATTCGCAAGATTCGAGTTTTCATCCGATTGCCATCAAATTTTTAGGGATTGAGAAATAACTATTAAACTTCATTTTACCATTTTACTCGTATTTTATTTACTGTCCATACGCAAATGCCCGCACCTTGGCCTTAACCCCGGCCATAAGATTCTGCACAACCTGTGAATCAACCGTTTTTTGCATGTAAACCCATACTTTCTTCAGTTCCTCGACTGTCTTCACTACCTTAGGTCGTTTAAGAAGGTGCTGCTTCATAATCGCCCAGTACTTCTCGATGGGGCGGAGCTCCGGAGTGTTGGAGAGGGTTGAACATTTTCGGCACGAAATTGACCTTATTGTCTGCATACCACTTCAGCACGTCGCTGGAGTAGTGGCATGAGGCCAAATCCAGCCAGAAGATTGTTGGGACGTTGTGGGCCTTCAGGAGAGGAAGCAGCCGCTTCTGGAGGCACTCTTTTATGTACACCTGTCCGTTCATCGTGTCCTGGGTCACGAAAGGTGCACTCCGCTTCCCGCACGTGCAGATGGCTTGCCAAACCAGGAATTTCTTCGCAAATTTGGACATCTTCTGAGTGCGGACATGCTTCGGAACACTGAACTTATCCTTGGCCGTGAAAAACAGGTTGCCGGGGATCTGTTTGATGTCGGCCTTCACATATGTTTCGTCGTCCATGATGCAGCATTCAACTTTCGTCAGCATGTTGAGGTACAACTTCCTGGCACGGGTTTTGGCGGACTTGTTCTGCTTCTCGTCGCGATTAGGGCCCTTTTGTAGCTTGAACGTTCGAAGCCTAGCCTTAGTTTTGGCCTTCTGGACAAAACTTCGGCTTAGGTGCAGCTTCTTAGCCACATCCCGAACGGAGGCGTTCGGAATTCGGTTGAAGGCCCCAACTACGCGGTTATGATTTTTGGTGTTGTACGGAATACTTTTTCCTTCACTTCTGGGCTTCCGATCGGTGGTCAACCGTTCCTCGAACCGCTTAATCACTCACGACACCGTGGAATTCGCGATTCCCAACGTTTTAGCGATGGAACGATGCGAGAGATCCTTGCTCTCGTGATGAATGCGCAGAATTTTATGACGCACGAGCTGTTCTTTCGACTCCATTTCCGCGTATTTTGATCACAGGACTTTAAAACTTGCAGAATGTAAATAATGCACTATGAACTAAATCCACCCAAATTTTCATCAAATTCTACCCAACGGTTAAAAAGTTAGAGCAATTTCATAGTGTGGCAATTTCATCGTGGACACCCTTTAGACATGCAGATATTTTAAATATAATTGTTATTATCATTTTATATTACACCCATTCGCAATGTTTTTTATTCTTTTTTAGCCTCTGATATATGTATCGTTGTAATTTTTAGCCCAACTAACTCACGCTATGAATTTGATTTTATTCGAGGCGTTGATCTCATGCATTAGTAATTCTTTTGTTCCCTATAAACTGATTTGTTTATTTGATTCCTTGATTATCGAGATTTTTATCCCTGAGCTGGTTCATCTCCCGTCGTGGTAAGTCAAATACTTTTTGGAAATTTTCATAACTGGTCCGGAGCTACTCGTGACTTTGGCGTGAGAGGTTTGGATGTTATCCACTACGCCTAAAATCTTATCTGAACATAATAATCTCTGAATCACCTAGAACTCAATCTGAACAACAAATTACTTCAGTTTACCTTGTGGAATGACAGCTTCATTTTTCGCATCTCATTTAGCTAACAGTTTTCTTACAATGACAATAAAATAAGCCGTTCTTTTTTTCAAATCCATTTTTTTTGCTCTTGTACCACGTAAAACTTGGAGCACAAGTTCCCAAGTCCCAAGTAACAATTTTAGTTTTATTTCAGCCGTATAGCACTCCTCCCGGTTTTATTGATAAAACTATATTCCTAACTGTTTTGTCCACTAACACCTCTCCTATGCATCGTGCTTTTTATGCCTATGATTCTTTAAAGCCGAAATGTGTACAAAGTGGCCCACTCTGTAGACGGTTATGAAAACAAATTAATAAAACACAACACATTAATAATATCATGCTACAAATTGTACGCGCAGTTAATTTTAAGGTGAATATTGGCACGATAAAAGCTGAAAATTAATGCGCTTCGAAATTTATTCCAATTTACATCAACAAAATTAAAACAAATATATTCGATAAATTAATCATGAATTTCCTTAAAATTGGTGGAATTCAATCAGGTTATCTAAAAGCATACCAAAATTGGTCTCCAATATACAGTTCATTTGCATTACATTTAATACTTGTATTTATGTTTCCACATTTCAATGATTTCTTATATTTCAATACGGCAATTGAAAAAAAATCGCAGTTTTTTCAGCAAGTCAATTTATCTTCGAAATTACTACTATAAAACTATTTGGTCATTTGGTGACTTCCCTCAATGCCAATTTGCCGTTTAATGCATTAACTGGAGGCAAAATGGGTTTGAAATGTTTATACAACTGACCATAATAAGATAATATGAATGAGTCCTAAAACGGCATTTCCAAACAGCATTTTACGAGTTCATAAAGTCAACATAAAACTTTTGATAGGAATTATAAGGAATTTTAGAAGCAAAGGTTTGAAGATCGTTGTAAAGAAGCTGTGTAGGTTCTCATAAACCTCAGTAAATATAAAACCTATTGGCACCGCTTGGTGCCATAAGAAAACAAAATTGATTTTCAGTGGCATTCATAAAACTTTAATAAAATTTTAACAAAGCTGGACGGATTTGGCTATGTTACTTAGGAACACCAGATCACTCTTCAAATGTAAGCAATCTTTGTGACTCTTTTTAAAGTGTTACTCAGAACCTTACCTGTACTTCAAAAAGTAGGAAAGTAGTTCAACATAGATTTGTTGTGAACTATTGCGCTGATTAAAAGTACGGTTAATATTTTGATTGAACTTTGTGTTAGAGATTTTTGAAGTTCAAAGCAAGTTCTCAACTGACAACATATGAACTTAAAGGTTGCGTTTGAAAGTTCCATGAAACTTAAATGTGAACTTCTAAGTTCTTATCTCAAGTAAAATTCGAACTTTTGGTCGCTTGGGTAGTGCACTGGTCAATCATCCGATACATACACAAATGCTTCAAACGTTCCTATCACAGGTATCTCACCGGACACCGCATAAGCTTTAAGAGATCGATCTGTTTTGTATTGGATATTGTGCAAGCCAGATTTGCAATTTTCATCCTCGATTTTGTTGAACAAACACTCCGTCAAAGTGTTGACTTGAGCCCCCGAATCTATAAGGAAATCGCATGAGAATCCCGAGACTAATACCCTTATTACTCCGTCCTCTTTAATGCTAGCTACCTGTGCGACTCACGAAATAACGTTGCCCCGTTCTTGGAGAGCCGAAACCTATCGAGACAAAGAATCACAACTTAGTGCCATTGAATTTCATATTTTGCTCCATTCAACGATTGAAATATTGTTGGAAAGAAATATTCATCATCAGTTCATCAATTCTTTATTAGGAATCAAGCTTGTATGCACTGCACAGCTTAGATATATAATAGTGAATCATGATAATTATTGTTTCTCTACCTTATTTCAAGATTGCATGTGTGGTGTTCAAAGCATAACACTTACGGTGTCCTGATTGATCTCATCTTCCGGTTTGTTCTCGTCTTTCGTGCTCTGGCGCTGTAGACAGGAGCATCACGACACCCGTGACAAGGCCTACCGAACACGCATTACGGGATTACCGTCGTTGCCACCTGAAGAAAAAATAATTATTAAAATCAATTATGACGAGTGAGTGCACGTTGTAGTCCGACACTATTAACTATCCTATTGTTAAGCAATTAGGTAAGGGGATATTCATAAACCACGTAGACTTTTCTGGGGGGGGGGGGGGGGGAGGAGAGTTTTACCAAAGTCTACGCTCTATACAAAAAAATTAAAAATTGTATGGAGAAAAAACTACGAGCCACCTCCCTCCCCCCTCGTAGATTTTCAAAAATGAGTCTACGTGGTCTATGAACAAGCCCTTCATAAATCAATAAACTAAACTAAAGACGGCGAACTCAGAGGTATATTTACCTAACCGAACTAGATTTCAATATAATATTCCACAGAATAGTAGAAAAAAGTGTAAAATTATCGCTAACTGACAAGTTATTCACACATTTCATCTGTTTGCACTATACAATGGTCATTGTCCCGATAGCTGTCAGCGTCTCGCCTAGCTGGATTCTGCATTGCGCACGGTTGGCTGTCATCGTCCGTGCTGCCAGAACAGTGATCCTTCCGAAAAATAATGTTTCACTCACGGACATTTTTAGGGACACTGCACACGGTAGATTTAGTCGAATTCAACAGTTTCGCTGTTTTTTTAACCTGACCACGGTCCATCGGTCAGCACTTTATTGAATCTTTATGAACCGTATATTAAAACATTTCCACTGAAACAGGAGAGTTTTTTAAACAACCTGCTGTTAAAGTATTTAAAATTTACTACTAAGAGCGCATTAAAAAGAGCAATACGTCCAGATTTTCTGTGGATCGAGCTTTAGATTATGATAATCAATTTTAATTGGTTGGATTAGTGCACAAATTTGTAGTGAAATTAAATTTTCAGTCGCATCCCACTGATTCCGATTCAAAACCATGGTTTGCCTGTGCCGTTCTCATACTTTTTCGTAGTGTGTATCATTGATTGACCTTCGTTCGATTTTTCCCTTCCCTTTCCTCTATCCTAATAAATCTCACTTCAGCTTTACTCTTCCCGAATCTCATAAATCTCTTCCACATCGTTGGCTCTGCTACTAAGTGGCAATCGCAAATCGTTTGCGGGAGCAAAAGCAAAAAAGTGCTAGATCGTTCAATAATGTACACATACAAGCAGGTTACGTCTAGATGGGGACACAAGTGGTAAAACGGCCTACTCTGTTTATGATTCTCCAATCCTCACTCCCAGGGAGAGTTACTAAGCAACAACGAAAAACAACGCTGGTTCGTTTTATCCCGGCGCTGCTTTATAAACTACCAACCTCACACTACAGAGCCTGCCCTACAACTCTATCTCCCATGCTACCGGTTACGAGGCATGGAAGATGGAAACATAATGGACTTCGGTTTCCAATTCATGGCCTGAATCTCGTCTCTATCCCAGTGAGGTGGAAGCGATGATTTATGATCACATTATCGCAGTTTTAAATTCACATTTCTTGCCTTGCTATTGCTCGGATGCCATGTTCTTCCGCGAGCCTTACATCATCTTCGCACATCGCATCGCGGAGGGCAACTGGATCGGGTTCACCATCTGCCTTCTTCAAGCGAACGCGACAACTCAATCCTCAAAAACCGATTGCCACTCATATATTGCAATCGCTTGGGAAAATGATATCATCGTGTCACATTCCCACACCAGGCACTAAGCGTATTATGACTCTTGTCGTTGTTCAATTCTTCCATCCGTCAGTCATCGTCGGCAACGGCGGCGCGACTTGGTCGGAATTTCCCGGGTTTTTATCAGGGTGGTTTTCCAAACTCCGTGTTGATATGTAGCAGATAACGTCAGATTAGCGAGCCTCTTATTGCTTGCGAGGTGAAGGGGCGTTTGCCCTCTGTCTCTTCCGGGCTCCGACATGATAGTAAATCTTCTCCTCTTATTGCAGTTTGGAACTACTCTACTGGGAAACGGTGTCTCGAACTGTGACAGCTTTTCCTAAATTTGAGGGTTCGTGATTTTTGAAGCATTTAAGTCTCTTTTCAGTTTGCGCTTTGGAGAGTTATTCCGATGAAAATAATTAAGATATTTTTTGGTTACCAGAACTACAGATTGACCTGCCGCTTCAACAAGACACTTTAATAACGTCGACTGGTGATGGAGCCGACCAGACTTGGGTGATGTATGACTTTTTTTTCCGGCCTGCCATAGAATTGTGCCTGCTACAGTCGGTCCACCACATTAGACAGTCTGAAGAGTTGGAACTGACGATGGTTCTTATAGTTTTTCCTTGGACGTCTGCTAATATTTGCCAGCTCGTTCATAACATACACAGTTAGTTGAATTGATGGGTTTGATACCACCTTGCCGACCCGGTAGCAGCAAATGGCATGGACAAGCAAACAACAGGTGGCCAACAAATGTCGTGTTTTTCGTTATTAAATCATTCCGGAGTGTTTTTCCCCCCTTCTGATTCCATCATCTCGGTTTCGGATGGCGACCAGGACAATCTGCTCCATGCGATTTCCCAGCATTGTGTGGTTTACTGGTTTGTGTGACCTGTTGGTGGTTGTTTTGCTTACAGACGGCATGCTTTTGGGTTCCCTCGCAGTAAAAACATTTTTGAGATCTGGTAAGTAAATCATTTGGCTAAGAGGTTGCGTTTCTTAGCCTAGATTTGGACCAGTGCTTTTGGAGGTTAGCAGATAATATAGTGGTTCGAAGCCCAGGTTGTTAATTATTACACTACGTTATCTTCGTTTGAGATCCGATTTGAAATTTAAGAGAGTTGGTTTTTGTGACATTTGTGTTGCAATGTTTACCAACTGCTTATTTATTATAATAATCATAAAATATCAATAAATTTCAAGAACATGAGAACTATTATTTCGGTAGAGGTTTTATAGGATTAGCAATCTATTTTATGAACTAGCCTGGCCTCCCCGGCCTCGATAATAAATGGTGTTCCGAGCGAAATTTGGTCAAACAGTAACGTGTGTGAGTCGATCAAAGATTTTATTAATAAGTCAAATTCGTTTTCTTTTTCAAGTTCAATTAATACACAATACCGGAGAAATATTCAGCTAAACTTCCTTTTGACCGAATGCGAATTATCAGGTCATTCGTCTAACATCTGCCATAAGATTTTGTACAGTCTCCTTGTCCACTTTATTCGCCGCAGAACGCCAGTTTGCCTTGAACTGTTTCTCGCTTACAAAAGATTTTTGAGTCTTCTTAAGTTTCCGCTTGACGATGGCCCAATATTGTTCGATTCAGCGGAGCTCTGACGTGTTGAGAGGGGTTCTTGTTCTTGGACACCATTTGAACGTTGTTGGCAGCATACCATTCAATGGCTAATCTCAAAATCAAAATAGAAGCATGATGCTACATGCACACATCTTCGAAATGAGGGGCGTGCAAAACTTTTTGATGCACGATGAGAGGAAATTCGTCAAGTTTAAATCGACCAAATTTTGATCAAAACACCCTTCAGGCTTTCTTTCGGATTCGTCCATCGGGGGCCATAGTGTTGTACTCGGACCAGAGAAAAACAGAACTCTGATTTTTGGGCTCTATGCCTTCATGTCCCCTACCGACTAAATTCCATCTCAGACCCTCCAGCCATTCCCCGGCACTATTTGGTGACATTCCTTCTTGGTGGTGGCATTTCCATTTAGCGCTCTGCTGCTGGCATTCTTGTTCCTGCTTTCGCTCCGCTTTGCTTTGCTACTTCGGTATCACTTTTATCGAGCATTTGTCTTCGTCTCTCCTGACTCTCCTCGGCCCCGGAGGTGGTCCACCAGTTCAGGTGTGGGAAACGTCCGCACTGTTGGGCCCCGAATACCAACGGATATCACAGGGGAGCACAGTCTTCGATTCCGAGTTGTAGAGGTTGTCCGACAGTTCCAGTTGGGGATGGCGTCCGCAATGGCGGGCCTTAAATACTCGAAACACTTCTTCGTTCTTCTCCAATTGCATGACGAATCGTGTGCCGAAGTCGGTCCGACGATTCCGGTAAAGGCAATGACTTCCGGTTCATCAGCTGTCTGAAGACCCGGCGTCAAGCACGTAGTCCTCTTCCTTACGTCTAACATTACTGCTGCTTCTCCCGTTCGCTGATCGCTTCTCCACTTTTGCTGCAGCTCGGTTAGAATGCTTGTGACTATTCTATCAACAGTGGTCCACATACTTTCATCTCGACACATTTTCTCAGCTATGTTGTCCACGCTCACAACCGGTAGCCGCAAATCTAGGAACATTCGAAAACCACATGCTCCGATGTTTCCTCCACGTGCTCGCACTACGAGCAGACGTGTGACGCGCATGATCACACCGATTCAGATATTTCCGAAAACAGCCGTGACCTGACAGAAACTCAGGTGAAAGTTCACCTCTCCATGCCTCCTGTTCACCCACGCCGACACGTTAGGAATAAGCCGATGGGTCCACTATCCGCATTGTTCCACTCTTGCTGCCACTTAGCCAACGAGCCAGCTCTGAACGTCCTCCTCACGTTAACGACGTCTCTCCACTGATAGCATCGATATCCTCGACCAGGATGATGCAAATTGGAGTCTTTCCGGCAATAACGCATGCCGCCTCCGCCATGAGCCGGGACGTACTGTTCAGCTTCCTTCTATTCCACTGCGTTTTCAATGCTGCAGCCCAGACTGGGACTCCATACCTCAATATTGAGTTTGCTACACTCGCCAAAATACGTCTCCTGATACTCCTAGGTCCACCGACATTCGACATGATTCTTCGTATGGCGTTGACCACCCTCGCCGCCTTGTCACAGACGTGGTCTACGTGGACGTTAAAATAAAGACGGTCGTCAACCACTCCTGGATGCTTTGACGCTTTGACGAAATTGCATGCCCTACTACGCTGATTTGGACATGCTGAACCGTCTTTCGATTGCTAACCAGAACTACTTCCGTTTTATGATGGGCCAGCTCCAATTTCGCTCCAGGAATCCATGCATCGATGATATCGAACGTTTCCGTCGTTAGCATCCCTACCTCTTCCAGTGTCTCACCGGTTATCGTGAACATGACATCATCCGCAAAGCCGACAATCTCAACACCTTTGGGCAGCTTCAGTGTTAGTACTCCGTCGTACATCACGTTCCAGAGAATGGAACCTTGTGGCACTCCTGCTGTTACCATAACCGACTTCCGCCCCAACTCCGTTTCATATACCAGAAATCAGTTCAGAAAAATAGCTCCCTGTAACGCTTTGCACGAATGGTCCGAACTCTTCTGAACTGCTTTTAGATAGATCCGCTCTCGCTCTCCGTGCTCTTCGTCAGCCTGTTAAGAATTGACCCTTTCCAGGAGCTTGCCGAGGGTATTCAGCAGCATATGTGGTCATCATGCTAAATTTCGATGGCGGTTTTCCCGGTTTCGGCAACAGCACCAACTTCTGGACCTTCCATCTGTCCGGAAACCAACCTTCATCCAGACAATTCTGGAGCGCCGTTCTAAACATGTCTGGAAACGCCTTGATCGCGGTTTTCAATGCAACGTTAGGTATTCCATCCAAATCTGGAGCTCTTCCCAAGTTTAGACCCATTGCCATTGGCCGCAGCTCTCTATTTGAGCTGAATCTCTCTGGCGCGTGCTTCTTGATTCTGATGATCTGAAGGCTACTCTGGTTGCTGGTGCGGAAAAGACCGTCAACGATTACCTTCAATTTAATCGGGCAACATTTCATTCGGTGATCGCTGGCCTCTTTGATCTTCGCCATCACTATCCGATAAGCGTTGCCCCAGCGATCGGAATCAGCTTCACGGCACAGCTGTTTGAAACAAGTCGGTTTACTAATCTTGATCACCCGTTTGAAAGCTGCTCTAGCTGCACGGAACACAATCTTCCGTTCTTCTCTCCTCGCTTCGGGTTTTGACTCGCTGCTTAGCGTGCTAGTGTGCTCGAAGCACACAACACGGAGGATACTTTGTTTCTCGTTCCACCAATACACAGGATACCGCCGGTTCATGGTGCTGAACTTCTCTGCATCGATGCATCGCATCGCCTCTCGCTAGCGTTTCAGTCAGCTTCCTAGCTTCCAGATACGGAGTTCCACTTCTGCTCGAAGCGCTTCAACGAAGACGGCTTTGTTTAATTCTTCGTTTTCCACTTTCTCTCGCAAGATCTCTGACCTCCTGCCACCGGGGTATCCCAATAGTGGGATACGCCTGATGATCGCTATGGGTGTACTTTCGCTGACGCTCCAGAACGTAATGTCGTTTTCGCTTTAATTCTGAATATTTTGGTCTGCTCGATCAGATTTTTTTATTCCTCTTCACTATCGAGATTTTAAAAAGCTATGGGCTGCCTCATTCCTCCCGTCGTTGCCGTCACGCTTAAATACCTTTGGGTATTTTTTCACAACTTGTCCGGGGTGAGATCCGAACCGCACTCATGGCGAGAGGTATGGATGTTAACCACTACGTCGGGGTCGTCCCTGTCGTTTGAATACTATTTGATTGTGTTCAATCGGTCCAAGTCATGTCTTAGAAGTACTTAGTCGTGTAAATACAAAGCAAGCAAGTCAATTACCGGCGTCATTCCTGTAAGGCAGAGAGTGACGGATCGACGAGAGTGATCGCAGAGAGCCAGTGCACCGCGAGATCTCAAAGCAACAAGTCGAACTGTTGTGTTGCTCCGCGTGAAGTGTTTCAATCAGTGCCCTGGATTTTCATAAAAGAGGATGCAATGTTAGCCTAGCTCCTTCATTCGGCCTATGAACCAAATGTGTCATTGACTGAGCGTGCAATCAACACAATCATGTAGTTATTAGCAAAGATAGATGTAATCCGAAGCACGCTGAGACAATACACAATAATCATCTTATAGTTGCTCACTTCCGCGTATACTTTCGATTTCTTGAACTTTTGGGACATCATGATTTCTATTGGTTATGTCTGAGTCAGATGATCGTATCAACGATTTCAAGTGACTCTAAATTCTGGCTTAATTGAATCGATAAAGCAAGTAATGCAGTCTCGATGTGCAGAAAATAGTTACACGTTACAAACTAACTGTTCACAATGCTAAAGTAACAATGAATTTACAAGAAAATCGTAGACCCAATGTTAAAATATTGTTACAAAGCTGAGTATTATTTTGTATGTTCCTAAAGTATGGCCTGTCGTAACAATAACGTAGTAAAAAAGGTTGTTATTGGTAAAATTTTCAAGTAGAAATGCATGAATTTGCGGTTGTTTATGTTCAAGTGGTCTCATCTAAACACAAATCCAAGGAACAAAATCATTGTATAGCGAATTATAATTTACTCATTATTGAATGTGCTGATAAATCATATATGAACATCATTGACAAGTGTTTAAAGTGAGTTTTACTTTGAATTTTGTCAGAGATCGTTGTATTAAGTAAATCCAGTAACAGCTTACAATGCCTTAATTCATAAAATTAGAAAAATAAACCATACAAAGACTGCATTTACTAATAAATCCATCGAATGGGACGAAGTTGCATCCACGAGTAAACCCAATTTGGTGCCTATAGACCGACATTTTGTTTGCTGCAATCAGGGATGCCATATTCACAGACATGTCTGTAAATTTGCAGATTTTTCATTTTTATTGAAGACTTTGTTAACGATGCAGAGACATTTAGCAGACATTTCATATGTTTATATGTTGCAGACTTTTACAGACATTTTAGGTCAGATGCAAATTTACCACAATAATAGGTATTCTATAAAGTTCTGGATTTAAAACGTACAAGTATCTGGAATCAATTTAGTAGATACGGTAAGAAGCTTTGTAGAAAATATTTGAAAATACCTGTATCATTCAGTGATATAAACGATGAAGAAACGAAATGCAGGGCCACTGATATTACTAATGGGTCCGAGATATGTATCAGAGAAATTTTCCAGGTACCATATCCTGCTTACTTTGCAGTGTTCATCCACGCGCAGCGAAACAGTTTAAAGTTACAAATATCTGTTCTTCATATTTACCGCCAACAGAATCAGCACCATGTAAGAACAACAACAGACGAGAATCAGACTTCGAAATAAAAACTTCCAAGGTTTGGGAAACTTTCGAAGTACGAGTGGCATGCAAGAAGTAACTCAAACATTTAATTACGCCTGTTGATCACATATCGTACCAGTATCAGCGATATAGGTCTCAAAGAACAGAGACTGTCGTATCCAAAGAAGGCAGATATTTTCAGTTTTAACTTTCTTTGAGGGCTGGAGTTCTTCCAGAAAATCAAGACGAATTTCACAAGAAGCTGAAAAAAACCACGGCTTCAGATTGAGCTGTCCAGAGAAAGACACTACCTTATAATTTCTCAGCCACTATGGGCAACTCAGATGATGCATTACAGTATTGAGGAAAGAACTTCTCTGAGAATGGTAGCACTCCTGTAGTCCAGAAAACTTCAAGGTTGAATGGGAGTTCCAGAATGGCTGGACAGCTCTTCCACCACCAGAGGAAATGATTTCATTTCAACATGATTGAAAATTCTTTGAGAGAGAAAGAAATGAAACTTGAGAGCATTGGGGTACTACAATTTATTTTTAATTAACTGAATAGTTTCAGAATGTCTCCCAGTGTTCAGAAAACTCCAGTGTTCAGGAAGATATCTCTCAGCAGTCTCAGCATATACATCAAGAACAATTTAATGAGAAATTCCTAAAAAAATCAGAATAGGTTCTTTGGGGCCTGAATTAAAGTTTGAAAAGAATAAGCTCATTAAAAACTTCCTGAATTACGCTACAAACCTACCAGAGAGAGGAATCATCACAAAATGCATAGCAATTTCATGCGCACCAAAAACTCAAACAGTAGCGCAAGGCATCAAACACTATTAGATTAACTGAGACAGCAGAGCTCTCCTGAAGTCTCCATCCAATATCTTGTTATTGCATGAGAACTTCAAGTTCACAGTTTCATGTAGATCTTCTGATAAAACGCTGCAAGAAATCCTCTGCATGGTAGGTATTATTCAGTGAACGCCATAATTGAAGCCCAGAAACAAATTTCGAAGTCCGAAGAATATTCCCTGAAGTCTGGACAAGGATTGCCTGCAGAACAGCAACTTCAGTTCAGACAACCTGCATCAATTCACAGATTTTCCATAGAAATATATAGATACTTCAAAGCAGTTTTACAGGCCTGGAACGACATCATAATTATCGCAGTTTAGAGTAACTGTTCGTGGCGGCCTGTCAAACAGCTTTACGTAAGGTTGGTTTCTTTACCTACTGGAAGAAAAATAAAGATGACCACCATAGTCACAGATACTGAAGTCTGAGAGGAAACTCCTGAATGTCAGCACAAAGAGCTTGCTGGGACTGTGAGAGAGCTCAAATTTGTACATAGATAGACCATCATTCTAAATGTGTGAAGTGTCCATATAAAAATTCTTCCTACAGACCGTTTCGTAACATTGTTTGATGATCATGAGAGGATACCTGACACCATATAAAATATGTACACACCGTCTATTGTTGCATTACAACAAAAAAAGTCTGTTGACTGATTGATGAGAACTAAATTTTATTTCCGTACAAAAATCAAAGAGCTTGGAAAAACTATGAAAAATTGTACTATCTATGCAATGTCAGCTTCGTGTCACTTTAAAATGATGAAAATATTAAGGTTGCATACAATCCAAGAAATAGATGCAGATATGCTTACATAATCAGTACAAATAGCGGGAAATGTATTAAACTTTCAGTTTCTTTACGTCTTTTCGTTGAAAGAAGTCTACCAAACAAAATTAGACTTTATAGACATTCTAGACATTTTCAAATATTTATCATTAAGACATTTGAAATAAAAACACCCGTATCCTAAGGAAATGATGAAGTCGGTTCTAAGTGTGGGTCCAAATCTGTTGTCACTGTTTTTGATTATCACCCGTAAGTACAACCTAGGACAAAATTTGAATATCATCTCTTTAACACTGTTTACTGTCATAACTGATTTGTGAATCATACAAACATGAACCAGCCATCATCATCGTTCCATAAGAATGTTAAAGAAGGAGCAAGAATACCCGGACTGCTGTCTTTGCATAATGTCTGATCCCTACAGGTAATGGAATTATTGGGCGAGCACTTTCATTTACATTTGAAATTCATATTTAGGGACCTGTTTACATAAATAAATATCAAAGCATCTGAAAATGAACGTTTATTCTTCTGGTTACGTTTGTTGTCACGAGTTAGTGAATGATTTTCGCGTAGAACTCAAAGGTAATCAATAAGCTCAATGTTTATTTGAAAACCCGTGCCTTTAAAATCTAACGAGCGCGAATTTATCAAGATT